>NW_006499435.1:3585785-3627124 GCF_000471905.2 Amborella trichopoda
AATCTAAAATCCCCGAAGATTGTCCATCCTTCATGCTCACCTGCACTGTCGTGCTCATCCCTACACTGTTGCTGTTGGGACTCGATACGTGAATAATATGGCTGGGGTAGGATGGCCTCAGAATCATCATCTCTCTCATTTTCTCTTTGAATAATATGGATTAAAAAAAAAAAAACAAATTTTCAAAAAAATCGATCATGGATTAAAAAAAAAAATCACAAATTTTCAAAAAATTCTATCATGGATTACAAAAAAAAATTTGATCATGGATTTAAAAAAAAAATCACAAATTTTCCAAATATTCTATCATGGATAACAAAAAAAAAATCACAAATTTTCAAAAAATTCAATCATGGATTACAAAAAATTCGATCATGGATTACATAAAATTCGATCATGGATTACATAAAATTCGATCATGGATTACAAAAAAAAACAAACAAAAAAAAACAAAAAATTCAATCGTGGATTACAAAAAAAGAAAAAAACAATTCGATCATGGATTACAAAAAATTCAATCATGGGTTACAAAAAAAGCAAAAAACAAAAAATTCAATCATGGATTACAAAAAAAAAACAAACATTTCGATCATGTATTACAAAACATTCGATCATGGATTACAAAAAATTCTATCATGGGTTACAAAAAAAAAAAAACAAAACATTCGATCATGGATTACAAGAAAAAAAACAAACATTTCGATCATGGATTACAAAAAAATTCTATCATGGGTTACAAAAAAACAAAAAATTCGATCATGGATTACAAAAAAACAAAAACAATTCGATCATGGATTACAAAAAAATCGATCAAGTATTACAAAAAAATCTATCATGGATTACAAAAAAAAAAAAATTCCATACGGGACTCGCCGATTCCGTACAGTGAATCGGTGAGTCACTATACAGAATCGTCCTGTTCTCTCTAGAACCGGACGATTTCTGATTTTTAGCCGATACGATCCACTTTTTACGATTTCCGAGTCGAACCGGGCGAGTCTGGTTCGACTCGGCGTTTTTTAAAACACTGGTTGTAAGTAATTTTGACCTCCCTGTATCAAAGGTAAATGGTCTCATTGTATACAATCCCTTTACAAATATATTGCTTTAACTTTTATTACAAGGGGAGTACTTGAAACTAAGTGGACCAACTTGGAACCTAAGGTGGTTCAACCTAGTCCAATCCTAAAAAACTAGGGTGTGGGTCACAAAATATGGATTGAGGGCCAAGCCGGTCGTACTAGACCCTCTCCAAGTGTTTGCCCTTTAGTTATTCTTTTCTTTTTTTTAAAGAATCTATTAGGCTCGGTCACAGTGAATTGGGCGATCCAAATAATTGGAGAAAGGCTCTGATGATGATATTTCTCGACCAGTGTAAGAACACTAGTGTAAATTCTTGTGCGCGCTACATTTGGAAATCCCTCTTGAGAAGAAAATGCAACCTGGCTATTGATTAAAGTTTGTGGTTTGTATAGGGCCTAGGCCCTAAACAATCAAAGTAAGGCGCGCCTACAAATAATGTCAAAAGATGTTGATTCAGTACTAGAAATCTTTATGATGGCCTGAAATTTTGTTTTATCTCTAGTTATAAAATTTAAAGCTTAAAAAATAGTGTATATCGATCAGATCTATAAACATTTGAAAATCTTGAAAATTGAAGGTTCATAAAAAATATTACAAGATGCAATAATTTCAAGACTTGAAATTCATTTTTCTTTTGTCCATACATCTTAAGGTCGAGATGATTGATTTGAAGAAGGAAGAGCATCCCTAAAGACAAATTAGACATAAAGTACCTCGTGGGTATGTATAAATGGTTTCCCTTTATAAGAAGGAGGCTAAAAATAGCCGTATCAATGTATGATCTATGTGAAATAATTTTTGAAGTATTGAATATGGGATTTTCTATAAATAGACCATTTATCTTTATTACAAGGAGGTCACAACTATTCTCACTCATCAGATGTCAAATTAGATGGCTTCGAATGAGTCATGAAGTCCAAGAGTATTTTTTGAAACTTTGTATCAATTCAATGACACTCTTACAACCACATATTTTGAAATCTAAAGGACAAGAATGATTGTGACCTCATTGTAAAAAAAGTAAATTGTCTCTTTGTAGACATCCCATTGTATAATATATGACTGTGTTGAATAAACTTCATAACATAGAAGGGACACCGCAAAAACCATCGAAAGAAGTCATTTGGACCCTAGAAAGCCCTCCAATCAACCATCTAGACCTTGAGATGTACGAGCAAGAAAAATAAAGACTCTAGTCTTTAAAATATTACATTTTTTGACATATTCTATAGAACAATATTATCAAATTCGCTTTGCTTCAGCTGAAGAGGCTAAAACCTTCGGATTTTAGGCATAAACCGAAGTAAAGAGAAGCTTGGTGCTGCACTTCGATCAGATTCGGACCACTTTGGGTTGCTTCGGTCATATTTGGGTCTGCTTTGGCCGAAGCTTTGGGTTCCTTTAGTCAAAAAAGAAATACCTATATGAAAGTACTTTGTAGATTTTTTTTAATTTTTTTTTGTTTTTAAATTTTTTCCATTATTTTAATACATTATATATAAATATCTAATTTCTTTAAATTAAATTTCAAAAAAAGGGTTCAAAGTCTTCCTCTGAACCGACTTAAGCATCGAATTGCTTCATTTTTCTCACCAAATTGAAAAACACCGAAACGAATCTTACAGCATTGCCATAGACTATCCATTTCAAAACATCTTATAACATATTTTATAGATTGTCCACTTCAAAATTTTCAAATACATATAGATCTCCTCGATCTACATGAAATTTCATGATTAGGTCTACAAATCGGATAGTTGAAAATATATATTAACATTTGGAGCATTAAATTTCATGACAACCATCCGATCAAAATCTGACGTCATTTTAGGTGACTACTTATATTGTCATTATCGTTATCCATAGATCGAGATGTTTTTTTGGAGACTTGGGGATGCACGTAAAAGATGAATGTGCCAAGTTCATATTGACCACAAATTAAGGAAAAGTGGGTATTTTGTGCCGTGCTTTTCTCTTTGCCTGTGGAAAATAACACAAAATGGGTCCCAGATAAAAATAAGTGCTCTCGTGGAGTGAAAATTTTATTTGGGAGATTTTTTCAGATATGGAGTTTTGAGATCCATGTTAGAATGACCACATTATTATTTCAACAATAAATAAAAAAAAGATGAATGTGCCAAGTTCATATTGACCACAAATTAAGGAAAAGTGGGTATTTTTGTGCCGTGCTTTTTCTCTTTGCCTGTGGAAAATAACACAAAATGGGTCCAGATAAAAATAAGTGCTCTCGTGGAGTGAAAATTTTATTTGGGAGATTTTTTCGGATATGGAGTTTTGAGATCCATGTTAGAATGACCACATTATTATTTCAACAATAAATAAAAAAAAGATTTTGAGTTTTTTAACACTTAGATCATGCCCTCTAAAAACTGGACGCACTTGTTAAATCTTAAGACCTGGGATTTCATTTTTCAGGTCTTTTCTTTTTTTATTTTTTATTTTTCTCTTTCAGTTAGTTACTTGTTCAATCTAAAAAGATTTTTTATTTGTTATATCCCCAAAATTTTGGATCTTTGCCCGAGGAAGCAAGTGGACGGTGTGCTCTTCGTGGACTAAGAAATCATTTCAATTTCCCATCCAAAATAGTAATATCATCCCAAGTATTTTTTTTTGTTTTTGTGAATGAATAAGCGAAGGGTGGGGTCGTAGTTATAGTAACCCTATACTTAGTTATCACGTTGTGGTTTTCAATCCTACCGACAATTTCAAAAAAGCTAATTCCTTAATAAAAAAGGGATAAGGGTCTATCCTCTCTATTGAATTATCCAAAAACAAAAAGTTGGGAAAGAATTACAAAAAATAGGCAACCTTCCTTTGCTCGGTTTAATCTATATAGACATCTCCCTGACCGATTAATCCCTAGCCTGGCCCTTCTTTTTTAATATGAAAAAAGTTTATATGAGGTTGACACTTTATATCATAGAATTAAGGTGCACTTAAAAATAAAAAAATAAAAAAGCTTATTTTAAGGTTGTAAAGCCATCTAATTAATAATCTCAACATCAACATGGATGGATATGAAAACAAATATTTTAAGTCCCAAAAATAGTACATATTACAACACGTTATCTGTACCATCTATTTTCAAGATTTTTATGCATTTATAGATCTGCTTGATTTGAACCAATTTTAAAGTTTAAAATTTATAGTTATAAAAAATAGATTTTTAAACCATCTTAAAAATTTTCTATACCAAAATTACACCTTATGACAAAGTCTAGAGACACGCCTTACTTTGAACGTTTAAAGTTGCGTTACTCCAAGAAAAACTGTCCCATTGTTTTGTTTTGTTAAAACAAATAATTTTCATAGTAAAACTAAAAGCAGCCGAAAACGTCAAGGGGTTGCCTCATCTCCTGACGTATGCACGCTAGAATTTTCAAGAATTTTATTCTTGAAATGTGATTTTTGTGGTCCAAGAGTCCTATAAATACCTGCACTGGTTTGGGCTCAAGCCATCACCAAAACTCACAAAACCACAATTGAAAGATGGCCATGAACAAGCAATCCTGGTCCCTTACCTTGCTCGTAGTGCTGTGCACCATGGGGATGGTGCATCTGTGCCATGCCCAGAACTCTCCCCAGGATTATCTCAACCCGCATAACGCCGCACGGACACGACTTAACGTTGGACCCTTGACATGGGACGACAACGTCGCCGCCTTTGCGCAGAACTATGCGAACCAGAGGGCTAGAGATTGCAATCTCATACACTCTGGGGGGCCTTACGGTGAGAACCTATTCGGGGGTTCGGGTGCTGATTTCTCAGCAGCAGACGCAGTGAACGCATGGGTCAATGAGAAGGCAGACTATGACTACAACTCCAACACTTGTGCAGCCGGCAAGCAGTGCGGCCACTACACACAAGTCGTGTGGCGCAACTCGGTGCGGTTGGGTTGTGCCAAGGTCAGGTGCAACAATGGAGGCATCTTCATAACCTGCAACTACAACCCTCCCGGCAACTTCATCGGGCAGAAACCCTATTGATATATCATTAGCTTTCGGTCGGAAATAAAGCTTTTGAGCCGGTATCCGTGCTCTAAGTTGTCCATTAGGGTTCGACTTAGTGGTAGACTTGGATCCTTGAAGTTAGTATAGACCATGCTCACCTATTGTCTTTCATGCTTGTAGTATAAGTTGGAGTGACGATGCCATATAATAAAAGGGCAACCTTTTTATATTTCTCATGCTAAATGAAATATGAGTAAAGATCCTATAGGACTCTCTCTCATCCATGTGTAGGACTCAAAGGATCATCATTAAAGTTAACATAGATCTTTAGAAAAATTACCACATGGGTGTGGGACTTGACTTTTCTAAAGATCCGTGCCAAATTTAATGGTGATCCTTTGGGGTCCTAAACACATGGGTGAGGGAGAGTCCTATAGGATAATTTCTCATAAAACATATATAGTTCCCCTATCCAATTGTTTATTCTGAATGAACGGCTGAGATAATCTCAACCACAATGTCATGCCTCTACATTATTTCATTTTTAATATTTTTTTATAAAATATTTTGACACCAAATTTTGAGCGTACAATTCTCCATAAAAAAAAAAGAAAAACAATATTTCCAATAAACTAATATTATCAAAATGTCCCTGAAATGTTTCAGGGGTATTTTGGTCACTATATTTTATCAAAATTACTTTTTAAATATTTTTGTTAGGTGTGCGCCATTGAGATGATGGCCCGTACCAAATTTATATTCATATAATTTGTAGAAAAAATTAAAAATAAAATACTCTGACGCACCATATCTATATCAAACGGTCAGTAGCTCACTTGATCTAAATTGGAAGGCTGAATAGAGGTAAGTAGATATATTCTATATAGATGAAGTATAAAAACCTTTCCCATGATAAAATATAATAATGAGATATTAGTATCTAAGTTTGAATTTTATTCAAGCGCATTTGATAAAGGGTGTGGTTTCTATAAGGTTGCAACCTTGAACAATCCAATTAAGGCGCACCTTAAAATTTTATTTATAACATGTAATTTTGTTGTAAAAAATACTTACTATTATCTTAAAATCTATTTTCGTATCTAATTAGAAATTTTAAATTCCAAAAATTGTTAAAATCAAGTAGATCTATAAATATATGAAAATCTTGAAAATGGACGGTCTAGATAATGTGTTGTAAGATGCACTGTTTTCGATACTCAAAAACCTTTTTTCCTCATATTCATGTATCTTGCTGTCGAGATGATCAACTAGAAGGATTTTTCAACATTAAAACAATATTTTTGATAGATTTTTGAGGTGCATCAGTGATTCTACATTTTAAGGTTGCAACCTTATATAAACTTTTCCCCTTGATAAAGGCATAAAGCTAATATAAATAACAGGCCACGATATGCAGTGAATACGCATTCATGGGTTAGACTTTTACAAGGTCATATAAATAAGGACCGGATTTCTTTTAAGATGGATTTTAGATATTTATGTTTTAGAAACATATTTCGATAGGAGCCTTATCAAGAGTAAAGCCTCACATCAAAATTCACTGAAAATTGCAGCTTTGATATTGGAAAACCTTAGCCCATTATAGTTGTTAAAAAAAAAAAAAAAATTCAAGCCTCAAAAATAATGTCAGCTTTGGCATAAAAAAACCTCCAAATCGATTGTCTTAGCCATGACCATTATAGTTGTGAAAAACAAAAACAAAAAAATTCAAGCCTAAAAATAGTGTATATTGTAACTCATTATTTAGACCGTCCAATTTTCCCTAAGAATAAGTGCACATATAGATAAGATCTACAACTTTTTTAGTTTAATTTCATAACGAGTGTTGGAAATTGATTTTAAAGCCATCATAGAGATTTCTAGCACCCAAAGTTCTTTCTGGATGAGGATTCAATGTGAGGCTTTATTTTGTTTTCATGAAGCCTAGGCCCTATAGAAACTTCATCGAGATTAGCCCACTAGCTCATATGAATATATGAGCCCAACGGTCCAGATTGAATCTAGGCCGATCTGACTGTCACGATCTCATTTTGTATTTTAATTTTAAATTTTTTTCAACAAATTCAATAACTTGAAATTTTTAGTGTCAATTCTTCTCATCAAGGCACACAGTAAAATATTTAAAAAATAATTCATAACAAATAAATTGATCAAAATACCCCCAAAATATTTCATGGGTATTTTGTTCAATTTATTTTTTACAAATTTTTTTTGATATTTTTAGTAGATTCTAATATTTTTGAAGAATACACACCTAAAATTTCAAGTTATTTGGATATGTAGAAAAAAATTAAAATTCAAACACAAAAAGAAGTCGTGACCGTCAGATTGGTCCAGATTCAATCTGAACCGTTGGGCTTATATGTTTATATAAATTTGTGGGCTGATCTTAACATTTTCTTCTATATATATATATATATATATATATATGAGTAATTTTTTGTCATCGTTCGTTTGGTCGTCCCCTTTTTTCAACGTCCATCTTAAATCTCTCTCTCTTTTTCTCTCTCTACATACACAACTCCAAATAATGTATGCATTGTAGGGATTCCTTTTGCCTTCTCGTCATTTAGATTTTTTTACGTGAATTATTGCAGTCATTTACTAAATCGCACTTAAGAGGAGAACTATTTAGTATCTCATCCTCCTAAGGGAACTTTATTAAATCAAACCTGAGAGTTGAACTATTTAATAACTTACCATGTGTTTTAATCTAATTTTCAATAGCCTTTCTTTTGATCAAATTTCAAATAGCCCAAGTCGGTACACAACTGTGATTTCAAATAACGTTCCATTTGAACTTAAGAACAAAAAATTAATAGTACACAGTAGTGATTTCTATATTTTCTAGAGAGTGAAACTCAAAGACTTGTAGGTGACTCACCGCGTTTATTGTATTCAAGGAGTGTGTAGTTTTTCCTTAGATTCCCACCTTAGTACTACACCCTTCAAAGAGAGCAAGTCCATCTACTGCTTTCAGATTCCTTGAAGAGTGCGGATCTGATAATTAAGGTTTAGGATTCTATATCATGAGATAATTAAGGTTTAGGATTCTATATATCATGAGACTACTATTTTTAATTGTTACGAGGAGGTTACAATCACTCTTAATCATTAAATGTTAAATTAGATGACTTGAGGTGCTTTACGAAATTCTTTTGAATCTTAAGTTTAATCAATAATACAATTATACTATTCATAGTCAATAATACACTTTATTGAACTAAAACCCCCGATTTAAAACCCAATGGATATGAGTGATTATGATCTCTTTGTACTAAAAAAAATGGTCTATTGTGTCATTTTCCTTGAAGTTTTAGTTCTAAAATTGGCATGTTCCTCGAAACATAAGAATTTTACAGTCTTTTGTTCATTTATAGTTGTCTCCGGCAGTTTTAGTTTAGTAAAGTGTCTTCGGCTCCTTGTGTTTGGTTCTCAAAATTGGGGTCCTTCGGTTTGACGGTCTGAATTGTTGGGAATCGAGATTACCTCGATCACCTCTTGTTGCGGTGAACCTCGCACTACAATAAATCTGATGCCTTAAAACCAACTTGTCTATTACCGACAAACTGATTTCAGAAAATCCACACTCGAGAATTGTATATAGTATCATAAATTTGGAACAATAAGATGAAATCAAGAGAAGATAAAAGAGAAAATCTAATGGCACAATCACATATCACAAACTGTAATGTAATCACCATCAAACACAAATATACGTAGTTATCCCAAAATTGGCATACATCTACGGGTAATCAGCAAGAAAATTATTAACTATCAATAAAAGAATTACAAGCTTTGACGTATATAGCGATTACCTTACAATGGTAGAGAAAAATTCAAAATGAACTTTCATACCACAACGATAGCATCAATCGACTCCTCTCTTCGTCTATCGTCGACCAACACCATCGTCACGAAGAAAGGCCGATGAAATTCAGCCTAATATAACTATAAAACTAGAGTTTATACAAAACCCCTAACCTCTTCTTTTCTACGAATCTTCTCTTTTCTCTCTTTACAAATAGCCCCCTCAGTATACCTTCTCTCTCTACAATTGACCGTCAAATGCTCCTTAAAATGACTTTTTCATTTGACCAAAATTGCCCTTGGCCATTAAGAGAATAATATGAGGTTAAATGGAAGGTGATTTTGCATCATTGTCCCAACATGAATGCCACTTAGGCACATCGAATTCGGCAGCCTACTTGGGGCTCTCTAGTAATTTTATTTCTAACTCCTACTCCGCTTAGTCTATTGTTATGCCCCTTTTTCTGAATGTCGTATGTTGTTTTTCTTGATTGACATTTTAATCTTGGAATAGCCCCAAACTCAACTCCAAGAGGCCAAAACTCATAGTATTTCTTCGAACGATCCATTAAAAAAAGGGTGCAGTTGGCATACGGATGCAACCGTAGCTGTAGACGTAAGGTACACCTTCAAATTTTATCATGGTATATAATTGTGATGTAAAATGTTCTTAGGATTATCTCAAAATCTGTTTTTATATCTAATTATAAAATTTTAAATTTCAAAAATGGTCAAAATCAAGTAGATTTATAAACACATGAAAATCTTAAAAATGGACGGTGTAGATAATATATTGTAAAATGCACTATTTCTGAGACTTAAAATCTTTTTGTTTTTCATGGTCATGCATCTCGATGTCGAGATGATCAATCAAAGGCAACATTAAAACTATATTTTTTGATGGATTTTTGAGAGGCATTTGTAGTTCCACATTATAAGGTTGCATCCTTATGTAAACTTTTTCCTTTTAAAAAATGTTGTTTTGTCGCTAGCAAACTTGTCAATTGATGATTTCAAACCAAAGAAGTCCGAATTTTTTTTTTTAAAAAAAAGAACTTTAAGTCTCAAAAAGAGTGCATCTTCCATCGCATTATTTGGAGAACCCATTTTTTATATTTTCAAGTGTGTATATCGGGATAATCTACAATTCATAACCTTTTAAAATACAAAGATTAATATTAAAATAATTGTTGAATGGTGGATTTACTAACGACATGGTTTTTTTAAAAAAAAAACGTTACATTTGTAGTATTTTGTTCGACAAGTAAGGGTATATATGTAAATATTACTAAAGGACAATTTGTCATCTCTACATGGAATAAAATCGAAATTTTTACTAAAAGACAAAGGTATTTTACAAATAAAATTTCCGGACATTAACTTCTAAAATACTATTGTACTTTTGTAAAAATATTAAATTTACCCTTACTTGATGATTAAGTTACTTATTAAAATAGTTTTAAATAAAAATAATGATTTGTTGATAAATACACGCAACCACAACTCATTCTAATATAAAAAAGGTTTATATAAGGTGTCAAACTTATAGTGTAGAAGTAAGGTGCACCTCAAAACCCCAACAAAGAATGTTTGTTTTGTCACTATAGAATTCTTCAATTGATCATCTTGACCTCGATATGTATGGATATGAAAGAAAAAATTAATTTTTAAAGTTTAGAAATAGTACATCTTTTTACACATTATCTGGACCGTCCATTTTTTAAATTTTCAAGTGTTCATAGATCTGCTAATTCTACACCATTTTTTGAACTTTCGATTTCATTATAGAAGTGAAAAATAGACTCTTAGGTGATGCTAAGAGTTTTGGCACCAAAATTATATTTTTTAACAAGATTTTGAGGTGCACCTTGCCATGATTGTTCAAAGTTGACATCTTATACAAACCTCACCCACCATACTTATGAGTATTTCCTTAGGATACTCAAAATTGTTGGATACTTGATACACTTACCCTACTTATTGAGGGTAAAGTAAAAATTACCCTACTAATTTTGGTCTTGGGGTATTTTAGCCTTTTGGTCTTGGGGTATTTTAAGTAATTAATTAAGGGTAAAGTAAAAATTATTGATAAAAAAAAAAGCATTTATTAATTTTTTAAAGGATGACATCATCCATATAGGGTGTGGAGTCACCCACATGAAACAATAATTGTTTCTTTATGTCTAATTTAATCAATAGCCAGGTTGCATTATCTTCTCATGAATGCAATAGCCAGGTTGCATTATCTTCTGATGAATGTCGCACGCACAAGAAATTACACTAGTGTTCTTGTAATAGTTGAGGGATATCATCATCATCAACATAACTTTTCCCCAACTATTTGGATTCAGCACAAGCAAAGGAAATTGTTAGTCCCACTACAAAATAACAATAGAAATTCGTCGTACAAAATATCAATAGAAATAATATCAATAAGTAAATAAAATCAATAAACAAGTTACTCGGATCTATCATTAAATTACACAAGGGGCTTAAGATTCCATACGAAATCCTATAGACCAAGTCATCCGGTGACAGGCAACTTCGAGAGTTCCCTTAGGTGAATCTCATTCACCTTCCATATCTCTTTTATATCCTTTTTCTATATTTTATCCCTTATTTTCTCTTCTACATTTCTTGAGGGGTTAACCCTTTTTTTATAGAGAACCCATTCTTTTTGTAACTCTCATGGTCTACAGGAGTTGAGATCCAAATGTGACTCCTGCTTTAATTCCCTTAAGTGCAGCTAATTAAGATTAACAAGTTTTCACCAAACTGTTAATCCTATGTAATAAACTAAACTTGTCATTAGTCCACTAATGAATCATATAATAGGATGTCATTTAAGATTTGATAAAAAGATATTTAAAAATTAAATAAATTAAGTATACATATAGCATCGGAAAAATAATTTTCAAAAAGAATCCAAACACACCACTGGTTTTTCCTTCAGTACTACATCCTATTAAAGCTAAAAAATGGATCCAAGTATATGTCATTGCCTCATGTTCACCACATGGGATTGTATATATCCTACAATATGACTTTTGTACCATTATTGGAAAACAAATTCCCATGAAAAAAGAGTCTAATAGGCCACATTTCAACATATAATAAGGCAAAAATGGTCACTAAAAAATGGTAGGTAGAGCCAGTAAGTGGTTGGGTCTAGTCTAGGTTAGCTCTAACACAATACAAGCCCAGTTTGCTCTTACCGAACCAATAGATTCTTTTAAAGAAAAGAAAAGATAAAGGGGAAACACTAGAAAAGGGCCTAGTACACCGGCTTAGCACTCAAGCCATATTTTGTGACCCATGCCCTAATTTTTAGGATTGGACCACCAAAATACCATGTTGGGCTAGCTAGGTTCAAGTACTCCCCTTATAATAAAAGTTAAGCAGTGTATTTCTAGATAATATCGAAGTTAAAAAGAATTTATTGGAAGTCAAAAAAAAAAGGAGAAACTGCAAAGGTAAGTGTATAAGTATTTCCTTGGAGATGATGACTCATTTGTACCATATATAGGGTGCAAATGTTTTTTCTTTTTATTTCTTTAGATTGATTATTGAGATCAAGAGAGTGTATCTGTAAAATTTTGGGTCTTACAAATACTACAAACATAGTTTTTTAGAAGTGTGGTTTCATTATATTATGATGGTATTGTTACATGATATCATTTCCCCTAGTTACAAAATATAAAGCTCTAAAAATGATGTAAATTGAGTATAGATAAATACTTGAAAATATCCTCGTAGATAATGCATTACAAGAAGCATTCTTCTTAAGACTCGAAATGCATTTTTCTATATTCGTACTTCCCAAGGCCGAGATGATCGATTGAGAAGTTTTCTAATGTTGAAACAACTTTTTTGTGATGGATTCTTAATTTGCGCCTTACTTCTACAATATAACAATATAAGGTTATGCCTTGTATGCACTTTTCCTATTAGTTCCACTTCAGTAGGTTCAAAGTTCAAACCATCCCCTTCTTCTGCTTTTTTGTTGACCTAAATTAACAAATTCCCTAATTTCTTAGTTCCTTGGTCACTGAAAAGATCTGATTTTTTAGATCAATAGGCCAAAATAGTTGAAACTAAATTCTACAAAACTTCTGGTGATTAGACTTTGATTTTTTATTCATGTCAAAAGATGAGAAAAAAAAAAACCATGATTGCAGCCATAGAAGAAGCAGAGTTTGATTCTTGTTAAAAGATGAGAATAAACACCATGATTGCAGCCATAAAAGAAGCAGCTTTGACTTTACAAGGAAAACATGCTACCAAGAACATGAATGGGTTAGAAAAAATGCAATCAAGCATGTGAATGGGGTTTGGTCTCTTGGCGTCCAATTTGGGGCAAATCCAAGATTAATATGGGTAAGGTTTGTATAAGGTTTCAAGCTTATACTATTGAAGTAATGTGTACGTCAAAACAATGTCAAAAATGCAATTTCGGTGCCGCAAAACTTTGCGATAATATGAAAATCTATTGTTGCCCCCAACTATCAAATTTAAAGTTCTAGAAATGGTGGCAATCAAGCAGATATATAAACATTTAAAAATGTTGAAAATGGAAGGTCCATATAATGTGCTAGTTATTTTTAAGACTATAAATCCCTTTTTTTTCGTATTTATGAATCTTGAGGTTGAAATGATCGATTTGAGAGTTTTTCATCATAAGAACAACGTTCTCTAGTGGATTTTTTAGATACACCTTACTTGTACAATATAAATCGAGCCTAAAAATATACTGGGTATATTCCTAAGAATATACTGGGTATATTCCTAAGAATATACTGGGTATGTTCAAATCTGTGGGGCAATGGGGAGAGATCAAGTTCCTCCAATCCCTCCTTCAAATGTGAAAGAGTTCAAGAAATAGGCAACTTAAAATTTGAACAACTTAAAGGAATAGGCAAACTTAAAAGGAAAAGAAGAACCTGTTATTGCTGTTACACCTTTGATAACTTAAAGGAAACGAAAGAGTTCAAGAAAGAAAGAGTTCGAGAAATAGGCAAATTAAAGGAAAAGGAGGAGTTCAAGAAGTAGGTAACTTTAAGGAAAAGAAAAGCCTGTTATTGCTGTTACACCTTTGGTAAATCTCAAATCGGACAACTTAAAATATGTTATATAGTTTGAAAAAAAAAATTTGAACTTTGAGCTTGATCAATCATACACTCTCAGCCTTTCGATTTTAAATCTAACGGTGGTCCAAGAGTCCTATAAATGCCTGCACTGGTTTGTGCTCAAGCCATCAACAAAACTCAAAAAATCCGTGTTAAAGATGGCCATGAACAAGCAATCCTGGTCCCTTGCCTTGCTCTTAGTGCTGTGCACCATGGGGATGGTGCATCTGTGCCATGCCCAGAACTATCCCCAGGACTTTCTCGACCCGCACGGCGCGGGCGCTAGTAGGCGTCGGGCCCATGACATGGGACGACAACGTTGCTGCCTATGCACAGAACTATGCAAACCAGAGGGCCGGAGATTGCAATCTCATACACTCCGGGGGGCAGTATGGTGAGAACCTATTCTGGGGTTGGGATGCTGATTACTCAGCAGCAGACGCGGTGAACTCGTGGGTTAGCGAGGCAGCAGACTACGACTACAACTCCAACACTTGTGCTGCCGGCAAGCAGTGCGGCCACTACACGCAGGTCGTGTGGCGCAACTCGGTGCGGTTGGGTTGCACCAAGGTCGGATGCAACAATGGAGGCATCTTCATAATCTGCAACTACGACCCTCCAGGCAACTTCATTGTGCAGACACCCTATTGACATATCATTAGCTTTCAGTAGTAAATAAGGCTTTTTGTTTTCGTGAAGATGTTAGTAGGGTGATGTTAGTGGGAATGAAAACCACAATGTGGTGAATAAGGTATGGGGGTGAGGCTTTCGAGCTGGTAGCTGCGTTCTAAGTTGTCCATTAAGCTTCGACTTCGACTTAGTGGTGGATATATGAATTAGGGTGATTGAAGTCAGATACGAACCCTTGAAGTTTGTCCCAAAAATTAAGTTGTCCATTAAGCTTCGACTTCGACTTAGTGGTGGATATATGAATTAGGGTGATTGAAGTCAGATACGAACCCTTGAAGTTTGTCCCAAAAAAACAGACTATGCTCACCTAGTCTTTTTCATGCTTGTGTTCTAAGTTGGAGTGAAGATGCCATATAATAACATATAGTGATGAGATATTTATATTTATAGAATGGTGTAGAGATTAAGGTGGTAGCATCACATGTGAATCAGCTACTGGTCTCAGTTTTCATTCCTTCTTCTGAGCTAACTTCTTTCAAAAACTTTTAACGATTACAAAATTGCTAACCCAATGCTAACCATTAAAGTTAAGCTAGAATTTTATTCAAGTGCATTTCATAAAGCTAAAGCTAAAGTAACAGGCAATGATGTGCACTTATTCTGGACATGCATTCATAGGTCCGAGCTCATGCTCTTTTTTGGATGAGATTTCTATGAGGCCTGGGCTTCATGAAAGCAAAATAAAGCCTCACCTCAAATCTACATTTGGAAAGCACTTTTGGCAACGGAAATTTCCATGATGGCCCTACAGTCAATTTCCATCATCGACCATAAAATTTGATATTCAAAAAATGGTACAGATCTTGAGGATATTTGACCACTTATTTTTAGGGCCAAATGGATGATCAAGATCATTTGTTACAATATACACTATTTTTAGAGCTTAAAATCTTAATTTTTTTCACAACCATAATATTTAAGCAGAAATGATCAATGTAAAAGATTTCCAATGCTTGGATTGTAATATTCGAGGAATTACAAGGCACGACTTTACTTATTTTGATAGGGTTGCAGCCCCTATCAAACCATTATCCTTGTGTTTTTCCAAATGATGGGCACTTAAATTCTGGACATGCATTGATGGGTTAAAGCTCATGCTCTTTTTCTTTCTTTTCTTTTCTTTGCTTTTTTTTTTTTTTGTCCATTTGATATGATATCGGTGGTAATGGAGAGTGGGACTTTATGTCCCTCTAACCAGCAATGCCCCAACCCCATTTCCAGAGCTCGTGCCCTGTTTTCAAAGGTCATGTGAATAAATATACATTTCTTCTATTCTCATCTGGATTGGAAACTAAGTTTGTGATGTACTAAGGAGAAGTATTGAATCTTTCAATGCTTAGAAAGGTGCTCAGGTACCTAGCAAAGGCTGAGATTTAATATAGGTCGATTTGAAGGCCAAAACTTGATTTTGTACTTTAATATTTATTTTTATTTTTCAAATTTAATTGCCATAAAAATTGGGGCATCCATACACATTTGTAAAGGGCACTCGATAAAATAAAATAAGAAAACACAATTTATATAAAAAAAATTAACCAAAACATTCCTGAAACATTTAGGGCTATTTTGGTCAATTATTTTTATTTGACATTTATTATTATTATTATTTGGTAGGCTCTATAAAATGTATGGCTGCCCCAAACTTTATGTAAGTAAATTCAAAAAATAAGAATAAAAACAAATCAAATTTGTGGATATCAAATAGGCCTAGATTCAATCTAAATCATTGAAACATGCATGCGCACCCTAGAGCGTTACATGATAAGCAATGGATTTCTATATACTTTAACGCCGCCTATCGGCGGGCCAATTTTGGGGAGTATGGCATGTTTTTTTTCCTCGACGCATTTAGAAGTGAAAAAAAGCTACAATGATGATAACATTTAAGAGTAGAAACTTACTTACCTTAATCCACACCAGTAGTCAAGGATGACGGACTTTTGTAATCCCATTTGCCAAGAAGATGCCCCTAGAACACACAGAGCTTACAAATAAAATAAAAGGTTATGTAGATCCGTTGGTATAATAAAGTTACAATTAAACTTGGCTGTTGGATTTGAAATTGAGCTACGGAGGTACATCATTGGCTAGAATCGTAGCTTAAAAGCAAACTTATTGAACTTTATGACACACCGTAAGCTGTTAAATTTTGGCTAAGTGATTAGGACCTCTTTTTACTAAGGAAAAGGTTTATATAAGGATGAGGCTCTAAATAATCAAATTAAAGCCCACCTCAAAAATTCACTAGAAGAAGTTGTTTCGATGCCCAAACATCTTCAAATTGATCATCTTGACCTCAAGATGTATGAACATGAGAAAAAATAAATGTCAAGCCTTGAAAATAGTGTATCTTGTAATACATTTTGTGGACCGTCAATTTTCATATGTTGATAGATCTACTTGATCTATAATCCCTTAAAAATAATTCAGGTAAACGTTCTTCTAATTTGCAATCCCTTAAAAATAACTTCCTTGCTTGGAATAGTTGGGTGAGAGAGAGGCTTCCATGGGTTTAAGAAGGCTTAGTTCTTGGTTGCCCTCTCTCTAAATGATTGTCTTCATAAAATCAATTTTATTAAGAGAGCATCTAATACACATGAGAGCGAGCGGTTATAACTCGCTCAGGCAAGTAATGTACAACAACTCCATCGAGCAAAATAGCTACTTGTGAGGATTTTTTTTTTGGATCCATCTAAATGTTTCCGGATTATTATTTTTAAGAAAAAATGGATTTTGAATTCCTGAACATCTGGATCGTCTTCAGCACGTGTGAGTTTTCTTTTTTCTTTTTTTTCCTTTTTTTGGTTACTATTCTCTCTTTTTTTTTTTTTTTTGATAATTCAGTTTGGAAGACATGCCTCTACCCAGTTTTTCAAGTAGATTAGAAATTAGCTTTTTGACCAGATAATTATTTTTAAGAAAAATGGATTTTGAATTCCTGAACATCTGGGTAGTCTTTAGCATGGATTTTGAATTCCTGAACATCTGGGTTGTCTTTAGCACGTTTGAGTTTTCTTTTCTTTTTTTTTTTCATTTTTTTTTTTTTTGGTTGTTGTGCTACATTTTTTTTTTAAGAAAAAATGGATTTTGAATTCCTGAACATCTGGGTTGTCTTTAAGCACGTATGAGTTTTATTTTCTTTTCTTTTCCATTTTTTTTTTTGGTTGTTGTCCTCTTTTTTCTTTCTTTTCTTTTCTTTTTCAATTTTTTTTTTTTTGGTTGTTGTCCTCTTTTTTGTTTTTTTTTTTGTTTTTGGGTAATTCAGTTGGGAAGACATGCCTTTCTACCCGATTTTTCAAGTAGATTAGAAATTAGATTTTTGAAGGTATTATAAATTGGGTGGTGTTAGTGGTGGGAATGAAAACTATAATGTGTTGACAAAGATGTGAGGTACTACCGCCACTACCGTGGCCCTTTTTTTTGGTTGTTGTCCCGTTGGGTTCTATAAGTCACATTTTCAAACTTTGGGATCCAATGAAACTGAAGGGAATGTTTTATAGGAAAGCTATGAGACCAGCTTTGCTCTATGGGATGAAATGTTGGGCAATCAAAAAATAATATACCCATAGAATAAATATAGTAGAGATGAGGATATTGAGATAGATGAGTAGAAGGACAAGAAGGGACAGAATTCAAAATGAATATGTTCGAAAAAATTTAGGTGTGTCATCAATAGGAGATAAGATGAGGTAAATTAGACTTACGTGAGCTAGCCATGTGTGGTTTAGACGCAATACAGTACCTGTTAGAAGGATCGAGTCAGTTTAAGTGGAACACTAAAAAAACAAGAGGTAGACTCAAAAGGACATGAATGAAAATAATGAAAAAAGACATGAACTTATGACCTAACTGAGGGTATGACCTTTAATAGAACATATGACGGACCAAAATTTGTATAGGACTCCAATTAGTTGAAAAAAAGCTTTGATTTGCCCAAGGGAACAAATGTACAAGTGCTCTTGCGGGGGCATGAAATCTTTACACTATATATTAATAATGGTTCCATAGATCACATACACCGTTATTTCGGAAAATGGATTGGGGATGAAGGCAGCATTAGTATGTGAAACACTGGAGCTCTGACCGTGCTATGGCTCATCTCTACCGCGTATTCTCTAAATAAATGGTTGAGACACTGCATGTATATATTTCATACTCTACCTTTGTATGTAGGTGTCTTTTGATCTCCATTTTCTAGGGAGAAAGCATATTGTGATAATGAGGTTCACCACGGTAAGGCTGGGGGACGTGTTAAACAACTTATCCTTGGTCGAATGGATCCTGACCTAGGTCCAGGTATGGGTCCAAACAAAGGACACGGCGAATCAAGTCTGGGTCCAGGTCTATGTGAACCGAATAGTGTTTTTATTTAAATATTATTTAATATTTAATTAATATTTAAATAAATATAATTATATATTTTTAGTTAAGGTGCGTTTTGTGTAAATCCGAGACTCTAAACAATCAAAATAAAGGCACTTTCAAATAGTGTCGAGAAATGTGGTTTCAATACTTGAAATCTTTGTGATATCTTTGTGATAGCCTTAAAATATATTTTTATCTCTAATTATAAAATTTAAAGCTTCAAAAAATAGTATAGATCGAACAGATCTGTGAAAACTTAAAATCTTAAAAATTGATGGTCCAAAATTGCATTATGAGATGCACTATTTCCAAAATTTGGAATCCATTTTTTTTCTCATGTACATGCATCTTGCTAGTAGAGATGATCAATTTGAGAATATTTGTGCATCAAAATAATGTCTTCTAGTGAAAATTTTTTAGGTGTTTCCTAATTTGATTGTTTACAGCCTCGCAATTATATAAACTTTTTCCTTGTATTTATAATACTTTAATAATACTTATTTATATTTAACATAATATATAACTATATTTTTTTAATTTGTGGGTCGGGTCCGGATCAAGATTCGATCGACCCAGACTGGATTGCATTTCTACATATGCGGTCTAGAAAGTGTAAATCATCCATCTTAAAGATGCATGTAAGTATGTACTCTATCTAAAAACAATGAAAACTAACCATCCAAATATTTTCTTATGAGAATTATTTTTTCTATTTTTTAAAATTTATTTATTTTTTCATATTCATGATCTTCATATTAAAGATTACATGTCCTTAAAATTAAACCCTAAAATTCATCTCAAAAATAGATTTATTAATAGACCTGTATTTCTGCATATACATATGCGGGCTTGGCCGTATAAAAACCAGGTCCTTCTCGATTTGCTTAAAAAAAAAAAAACAACTCCAAATGATTGCGCTTTTGGAGGGCAAGGCCAAGGCCATCAAGAATTCAAAATTCAAATTTTTTCTTCAAAATAATCATCATTTAGATGGATCCCAAAAACTTTAATAAAAAAAAAAAACTTCCAATTAGCTCGTTTGATCGCAAAATCCAGAATTTCTTTTTTAAAGTAATCATCATTAAGATGGATCCCAAAAACTTGAAATAAAAAAATCCCCTAGGGGATTTTGTACAGTCTGATCCCGCTGGAGCATACTATTTGCTCTCACCAGAACATGGAAAGGCAATTTCGTTATATTACAAACTTTATGGGGTCATACTTGTACCAATTGAGATTCTCGTTATTTAAGCTCCTGCCCCCTGCAAAACTGGACACAAGTGCGAACCTTCACTCATCTCCAGTTCCACCATATTCATCTCCATTTCTAGGTTTTTTCTTAGTTTTTGGTTTGACAAATTTCATCTCAGAGGCCCTAATTCTTTTGCTTTTTTGCATAGGAGTTTTTTCATGGTTTTGTCCCTGTAAAGCCTTGCAATATTCCATCTTCAATAGCGGGGTTTTCTAGGTTTTCTTGGGTTCTATTGCCTTCTTTTCTCTGCAAATTTCGTGGAATTCCTTCTTCAAAACCCTTATTTGGTGCGGAAAAATCTTGTAAAATGTCGGTTCAGGAGTATCTGGACAAACACAAGCTCTCTCGAAAGATCGAAGATGCAGTTAATGCGGCTGTTAGAGCAAAATCATCGGATCCTGTTCTTTTCATTGTGAGTGGCTCTGATTGTTTTGCCTTTTTGGATAATTCCCTGTTGTTGTTGTTGATCTGTGCAAGATTTTACATTAAACATGTCACTTGTGCTTATTTTTCAAATGTCTGTAAGATAGTGGATCCTCAGTGATTCATGCCATCTTGAATTGGTATTAGATCAAATTTTCTTCATGGTCTCGTTTTTTAAGTGGCAATTCTTCTGATTGGTTGTATACATGAGCACTGCCAGTTAATTCAAATACCTATCTAATGGTGGACTCTTTGATTGGTTGTATACATAAGCACTGCCAGTTAATTCAAAAACCTAGCTAATTTCAAATAAATTTGCAGTGCAATCAATTTACTCTAGAAATTTTTCCTATTGCATGGTGGACTCTTTGATGAAATGGACCGTTAATGCCTGTATTGGATTCAGTTGCTAAATAAACTTCTTCCTTTGGGTAAATCCTTTGGTTTTTCTATGATTTTAATATTTGAAAGTATTTGGGTCCTTAACTTCCTTTAGGTATTAGGAGTCTGCAAACCCTTTTGGATCGCCGTGATTTTTGTTGTAAATAAAAAGATTTGGTTAATGAGAAGGATTTCACATTAGAGGTAATTGTGTGGGTGTGTATGCATTTACAGTAATCTAGCTTTACTTCTTTTGAGAAGTACAATTTTTGTCCGTACCTCTACATAAGCACTAACGTGTATACCCTAGGCCCTAGCCATTGAGTTTTTTGTCTCAAAGAATTTTAGAAACTTATATATGACTGATGAGTAGAGTGTTACTTGGGCTGAAATGAGACTTGACCCCAAAAATGAGACCAGTTATATAAAGTTAAAAGGCATGTGAAATGCATTTTGGTTTGTAATTCCCATTAATGATAAAAGAAACGGGTGTATTAGGCTCGCATATTATGCTATTCTAGAGGTAAATGAGGGTTCATTTGATGCATATGTATCTATATATCCATGTAACTCAACTTTATTTTGAGAAGTACCTATGCCCGAATACAAACATGAAAGACCTTTTTTTTTCCAATATTTTTTGATACTCGCATTATGATGTGATGAGTTGTGAGCTTAATTGGGTTGAAATGGAACATGACCCCAAAAACTGAGACTAGTTATAGAACTAAAAGGTACATACATGCATGGAATTAGAAAACATGAAAACGCATGAGAAGCCAACAGTGTGAGTGGAACATAGGAAAATCATCATTCTACCTGACTGCTGTGATTCCCATACTTGTTTCGATTGTTGTTCTCTACACTTGTTTGGCTGTTTCTTCTCGTCCCAACTTTGGTTCTGCCCCTGCCTTTTGCATTGGTGCAAAGAGAGATTTTGTGCATTCTTTCGCCAGATATGAAGCAGGTCAGGTCTCTTGTCATTTGGGAGGTCATGGATTTGTATGATGTTAACTTTGGGTCTATTATTGCCGGTGGGATTAATTCAGTTTTCAATGAAAAGTGAGCCGTGGAGAGCTTATCTCTTTTTGTTGAACTTGTCATCATAGGAATAAAATGAATTGGGCTCCATTATGTTTCTCGTTTTGTATTAATCAATTTTCTCTTTAGTTTTTATGGTTCCTCCCTGTATGTCTTTTTTTGGATCAATTTCTATGAATTATTCAGGTTCCTATATCTCCATCTATGTTAATCCATCTATGAATGCGATTACACCTTCCGGATTTCTTCAGATTGGAAGATAAAACAGGGTTTCCTACAAATTCATAGTAATATATTTTCTACTATTATAACTATTGAGAAAATTTTCCAATTGTTTCTCTTTGCATTTTCCTTTTCATCTTTTCATTTGTCTTTTGTTGCAGTTCATAGGCTATAGAGTCTGGGTTATTTTTGAAATGAACCATTGCTGATGGTCACCTGTCATATTGCAGTCAAATCATATGAAGAAAGCTGTCCCATCTGTGATAACTAAGGTTACAGCTAGGCAGGTACTTGACAGCAGAGGGATTCCTACTGTGGAAGTAGATCTGTATACAAATAAGGGAATGTTTCGAGCTGCTGTCCCTAGTGGTGCTTCTCCTGGAATGTAGGTCAAAATCCAGTAATGTTTAAGTCGTTTTCTTTCAATCATCATCATGTTTATGTCTATTTGGATTCTTTCATGATGCCATATGAAATTTCTGTATTTTATGCTAGGTATGAAGCAGTTGAGTTACGAGATGGAGACAAGAGCAAGTATCTGGGGAAGGGTGTTTCAAAAGCTGTTCGTAATATCAATGAGAAGATATCCGAAGCCTTGATTGGCATGAACCCAACATCCCAATCAGAGATTGATAGGGCCATGATTGACTTAGACAAAACAGAAAATAAGGCAAGAATAATTATTTGTTTTATGCAACAAATCTTATATGAGAATTAATGTGCAATGTATTTTTGTATGCTGGTAATTTGAGCAGTAATTCGACATTGATGTATGACCCTACTTTCATATCACTTCTAGGATACAAGATTTTTTTACTTGGAGGATGAAATGTTTCATTATGGCTTTCAATCTTTTATTTTCTATCCATTCGCTTGTTTCATTCTCATTTAGGATGGAAAATAGATGCTCTAACAAATGAACTATATTTTTTTATGCCCATCGGTCGAAATTGTAATGAAAATGAAACAGCAAGTACAAAAATGAGTAATAACCCCCAGTAGAGACTGGTACTTTGATCTTTGCACATATTCATATGTAATGGTATAAGGGCAAATATTATGATAATTTAAATGTGGATTTAAGCCAAAGGTATCTGATCAAGTATAAACAATTTGATTCCATACTTTTATAATCAAGCATAAACAATTTGCAGGGTGAGCTTGGAGCAAATGCTATGTTAGCCGCGTCAATGGCTGCTTGCAAAGCTGGTGCTGCAGAAAAAGAGGTATAACTGTTACTCATTAGCTCCTGATCTTATTTAGGTGTCGGTTGGCCTGAAGTTGGTTTTTATGGTTTAACAAAGTTTGAGCCATATTGGATAAGAATTCCTTCTTGTTGCAGATTCCTCTGTACCAACATATTGCTGATCTTTCTGGTAAAACCAAGTTGATTCTTCCAGTTCCTGCCTTCAGCATGATCAGTGGTGGAAAACATGCGGGGAATAATCTGGCAGTCCAAGTATGCCCCATCTAGAACGAGGTTACTAAACTATGATCAGTTAGCTAATTTTGTGATTCACAAAATTACTGCCTAATGCCTAGGAATAGTATAATTATGCTGTTTTCTTTCTGCATGAGAACTCATTGGAGCTCTTTAGTAGTGATAGGCTGATAGCCCACCTCTGAGCTGATAACATGTCTGTAGACGGAAGAAATGAATTTATCTTTTCAGTTTGAACTCTATGAAGAAGTAGTCATTTACCCTTTCACTAGAGTAAGAAGTGGATGTCCTGTATGTGTGCTCATGTTCATAACTTCATATTATGCCACGGTAGTCAGTTAACTAGAGTAAGGATTCTGGCTAAGTTAGAATTAACTCCTGAAAGTTTATATCATTATTATACCATTCATGTGTGCATCGCATGTTGTGTGTGTGTGGGGTGGGGGGGGGGAGGGGGGAGGGGCCGAAGAGTATTCAAAACAGTAATACACCCGGAGAGCAGAAAGCAACAACAAACATATCACAGAATGCTTGTCAAATATTGGTGATTGAGATCTAAAGAAAGATGAATTTATCGAATATGATGTAGGAGAATCAAATTCTATGGTGGATTTGCTAGGAGGTTACCGGAGGATTCGGAATTTAATACCAGCAGTTGGTGAAGAGGTGCTTGCTATACGTATTAAAATGAAACTTTAATTGGGAGTGTTAAAGTTTCTCATGTACCAGTGCTCGGAACTCTGAAATATGTTAGGATCGTGCTGCTTTTGCTCAGAGGGAGATAAATAGTGAGAATAGAGAAAGGTGTAGGGCAGCAAGGGGACAATAGAAAGTTGACGAGGTAGTGTGGCATCAGAGTGCAAGGTGGGCAGTTCAATGACTCAATCATGATATGATAGAGGTGCGCAATTTGAGGATGCGGGGAAAACAAAATGAGAAATGGGGAAACATGTGGGTATTGTGGAAGTATTATGGGCAAGGGATGAAGAACCTCGGCCCTCAAGTCTTGTAGAGAGGCTAGGCAACAAAAATCATTGGTACAAGGTAGATGCGGTAGGGCTATGGCAGAGTAATATGGAAGCCTAATGGCAGTGTGGGGAAGTAATTCTCACTTGCAAAGGGGAAGTAGAGGAACAATTTTTTTTTTTATTGAAAAAGGAAATCCTTTTTTTTTTCTTTCTTATTTCTTTTTGGGGTGTTTGGGAATAGGCAGATGGTGTAATGATTGCAAATCCTCCTAACCTGCACTCAATGGGATTTTGAGTTCCCTGGTCTCAGATCCTAGTTCAAGGTGCCCTGGGTGACCTTGCTAGCAGAGGAGAATGCAGCCATATGTCTCTATTCTAGTGGAAGCCAGAGATGGGGTTTAAGTGGTAGGAATGGAGCCAATGTTCGAAAAGTTGGCCGAGTCGTTTCGACGACCAGCTAAGTTACTTGGGCTCGGCCTCGGCAAGGGCCGAGCCCGAGTTGTTCCAAGTTGGAGGTTCAACTCGGGGATCTTAAAAGGAAAAATTATAAAAAATCCCAAAAAGCTGAGAAATATATTTGTAACAAGTTGATTTATGTTTTGTATCATTTTGGCAAAGATTGGAAAGTATTTTGGCCATGAATACTTATTTTTACATTTTCCCATCTTTTTTCGAGAATTTTGAAAATACCCTTGGTCACGAGCTCTTTTTTTAAAATATATTTTTTCGCTACTTTTTCTACCGCAATTAGTTGTGTTCTGTTCAATTTTACTTTGAATAGATTTTTCCTATTTTCTGGGATTTTTTTATTTTTTTATTTTTAATAGATTTCAGCTGCTACAGTGCTCAGCTATACTTGGGCCTAGTTACTCGGACTCGGGCAAGTACTCAGCTGGAGCATGGGCCAAGTAGTCGGCCCGAGTCGACTTTTCGAACATTGGGTGGAGTTAAGGGATGTCTGATCGCCTCATTTGAAGGGCACTGCCTTCTCCTTTTATACATCTCTTCAGGGAAAGAGAAGGCAAGATACAAAGCTATGGGTGTTGGGCAGTGGTGGGCAATACGATGTGCTGACAAAATGTTATAGGAGGATACTTAACAGAGTAATGGTGTCGCAGGGGTAGGGTAGGGCCTGAATTTTAGGTGTTAGGAGAGGGTTAATTGGTGGCTGAGGTATGTTGGTAAGAAAAAACTATGGGATATAGAAAGGGCTATGTGTCGCTAACCTTCCAGATATACACTTGGGAGGAGGTTAAATGATCATTGTCATTGGTATTTTAGCTGTAGCGTTAGTTTACACATGCAACTTTGGACTCTGCACTCCTTTTCCCAGCATCCATCTTTGTTTATGCTACTAACTCTCAGTTTTGTCCTACTTTGTGTTCATGAAGTTACTATGGAGGAAACTTAGTACCAAATGCTTGGCTAAGTAGCTTATGCTTATAAAGTAGAGCTTATTTTATAATATTAATATTTGAATTGAAATTTCATTTTTATTCTGTAGATACTACTGCATATGCTGATGCAAATGATGCAAGTGTTCTGAGTACCATATGCTTGAGCATTGGCTTTTACATTTCCCGTGAATGCACTAGTTACTTGGAAATTTAAGAATGATATATTTAAATTGTAGAAGGGAAGCAGAAAAGGGCAACGTCTTCTACTTTAGTGAAATATGTGGCTACAAGGCTTCAATTGTGTTGATTCGATTTCTCCATTTTTTCCCAATGCCTCTCTATGCTGATAAAATTAGTGCCTATGGTTTGCCTTGTATTTGATATTATATGAACTGACAAAGCACTTTGATGTAGACCACATAGAGTAAGTGTAACTTTGGGTTTTTGGAGTGGCAAATCTGCTTGAGGGATTCCTGTTCCACTAATAACACACACACACACACACACACGCACACACTCACACTCACACTCACACTCACACTCACACACACTCTCACTCACTCATACTCTCTTTGCTTTTAAATCAGGTTTTTGAGAAATTTTATCATGTTTACACTGCATAGGAAAGCTCATTTTTCATCAATAGTTAACTGCATTATGAAATTTTTCTTTTTTTTTTTCTGATTACCTACCAAACGATTGACAATCTGTTTTTAGGAGATAATGATTATTCCTATTGGTGCCAACACATTTGAGGAGGCAATGCAAATGGGTTCTGAGACATATCAACACCTGAAGGTAATGCCTTCCGTAAGGAAATGTTGTCCTTATGTATCATTTGGTTCTTATTTACCTTATGTGACATTGCTGAGATCTTACAGGAAGAGCTTCTTATGAAACTTAAGTCTAGTCCTTTCATATGATTCTTTATTTATTTGCTTTGCGGGGATAAAAAACTATTGTCAGAGATTCACAGTTCCCAATACCAGTCAATATGCACATGGAGTTCACCTTGGAATTTCCTCATCCGTCCTAACCAAGAGTCAACAAAAGCAGAGTTCAATCATTCATTTGAGGAGCTAATCAAAATGAAAAACAATTCTTTCTGTGCAATGTGTAACTTTAGAGAAAGGTGTTTGTCAAATATCTAACTTTAGAGAAAGGGGAGAGGAAAGACCACAGACCAGGCTGCCCTCAGTATGAGGAGACATACCTGCTACTTTTGTGCTCTTGAACTCATTTTAGAATTTTAGTATGGCAGCAGTCATTTAATTTAATGCTGCAAAGTTATGTTGTTAGTCTCATTTGTACATTTGTTTCGGGTGGTAAATCTTTTGTTACTGGAAATTCTCAGGCTGTTATTACAGAAAAATATGGTCAAACTGGATGCAACGTGGGTGATGAAGGTGGTTTTGCCCCAAACATCTCCAGGTAAGACACCTCCTGTCATTTCCTTTTGGGTGCTTATGATAGCTGTTACCATCAATCATGGATGAGGCTGATTTGGTGGTCGCTTGTAAAATATCATCATATTACAGCCAATTGATATTTAAGGCCCCTTCAATGTTAAAGGATCGTTTTCTTTATGTTTACAGTTCCATTGAGGGTCTGGATCTCATCAAGGAGGCAATTAATAGGGCAGGGTATAGCGATAAAATTAAGTTGGCAATGGATGTTGCTGCTAGTCAATTTTGCATAGGTAAAGACATTTGTATATATTTGCGGTTTGTTCTTTATTCTTGGTGACACTTTAATGATGCTGACCAGATTTTCCATAGTACTCAATTGTTGTTTCCATTATAGGATTAATTTGGCTTCCTTTTATTACATTGATCATTTTTCTCAAAATAAAGATCCTACTGGCTGTGCCCACTGATTTCAGATGTGCAATGATTACTTTCTTTTGGTCTTCCACTTACATTTAATTGGAAAATATTTATCTGTTCGACATTCCTCCTAATAAAGTGATGCCTTGGAGTGTGTATGCTCTGTTTCCAGTTCGGGTAGTAAAGTTGCTATTAACATGTGTCAGACTTGTAGTAACACGCGGACCAGGTTATTTACAAACGGGTGTCTTACTTGTTTTGTAGAGATTTCTTATCCCTAGGCATTCCTTTGGCATAGCAAAGAGAATGGCAACATTATTTTATCTAACAAAACAACGAGAGAGAGAGAGAGAGAGAGAGAGAGATTTGGGCGTCCTGATGGTCTAAACAAACACTGGGATTTGTTTGTTTGCATTTAGGAAAGAAGTATGACTTAGACTTTAAAGCGCCAAACAAGTCTGGTCAGAATTTTAAGACAGGACAGGAGATGACCGAGATGTACACACAAATCTGTGGAGGTATTCTGTGTATCTTATTTCCTCTCTCCCTCCTCTCTTCCTCCCTCCCTCCCTGCACATGATGTGCTGCTTCTCTCTTGTTACTGATGAAAGTCACAATTGTGTATTTTCTCTCAATGCATGGCCTGTTTCAGACTATCCTATTGTCTCCATTGAAGAGCCATTTGACAAGGATGATTGGGAAAACACCAAAGCATTTTCTGCTCTTGGGTTATGCCAGGTTTGTCTCTTTTCTGTTTCTTGGGTTATGCTAGATTGAGCGTATTATCTATCTTTTATCTCCATCTGGTTCAGATATGGGTCTGCTTACAAATAATGTCAGAGTATTTTGTAGGTTGTTGGGGCTGATTTGTTGATGAATAATCCAAAGCGCATTGAGAGAGCCATACATGAGTCAACCTGCCATGCCCTTCTTCTCAAGGTATTGAACAAGATCAGGGAGTTGTTCAGTTTTTTAAACCTGAAAAGAAAAATGGGCTGTTTGTTTTTTTTTTTGAAACCTGAATAGAAAAATGGATTGTTTGTTTTACTTCACTTTAAAACCCCAAAGGTTGTTCCTTGCAAGACTGAAACTTAATTTTGGAAGAATCATGCTTTAATGGAATACAGAAACTTAAAAATCCTATATGCAAATGGCACTGTTGGGTGTTCCTTCAACTCTATCTTTATTATTATCCCTTTTCTCTGCTTTTCTTAATGTGTTTCTTATCGCTAATTGTTTTTTATGATGTTCCATTTTCTGATATTTCAGTTTTTATTGGTTCTGATCAATGTATTTATCTTTTCATTTTCTATTAATTTGAATTCCCATGGGCTACTTTCCAGTTGAACCAGATTGGGACCATTACTGAGGCCATCGAGGTGGCGAAGCAAGCGTCTGATGCAGAGTGGGGAGTGGTCATCTCTCATAGAAGTGGGGAGACAGAAGACCCATTTATAGCTGATCTAGCTGTTGGTCTCGCTGCTGGTCGGATCAAAGCAGGGGCACCATGTCGTGGAGAACGAGTCGCTAAGTATAATCAGGTTCTCTCTCTCTCTCTCTCTCTCTCTCTCTCTCTCACACACACACATACACACTCGCACATTTGCTTGTTCACACCCACACACATTTGGTTTTCGTAGTTCTCGATATTATGCTTGCACATATTTTAACTGTTCTGAACATAATGCATCCGTTGCATGTGAGAGTAACGTATGATCTCTCTTTCTCTCTCTCTCTCTCTCCCACACCCACACCCACAGTTGGTCCGGATTGAAGAAGAGCTAGGAGATAGAGCAGTTTATGCTGGAGAAAACTGGAGGTGCACGTGATCCTTTTCAGGTTCTCTCAAATTTTGCCAGTGGTTTTTTTCATACATGGATTTCATCAGGTTTTCTCAAATTTTTGCCAATGGTTTTTTTTCACATATGGCTTGTAGAATATCTCCTGCATGGAGTGTTCTAATTCCGAGTGTTGGGTGCCATTTTATAATTGTATCATCGGACCATGTATTGATAAGTATCTCGTGAAGAATGAAATTTGTTACTTGCATTGATTTGGTAGAAAAAAAAAGGGGGTTTGACAACAAATATTCTTACGTTAGATTTATTCGTTATATCGGATGAAAGAGAAGCCTTTCTTTTGGAATTTTGTCTGAATTGCAACTTTCAATAAATGCTCCAGAAAATTATATTATGGATGTCCCTTGGGAAAAGTATATATAGAGCTGAGGCTCTAAACAATCAAATTCAGAGCCTACCTCAAAAATTTCACTAGAAGATATTGTTTTGATGCTCAAATCTCTTCAAATTCATCATCCCGATATCAAGATGCATGGACATGATAAGAAAATGGATGTCAAGTTTTGGAAATAGTGTATTTTGTAACGCACTTTTGGACCGTCAAATTTCAAGATTTTCAAGTTTTTATAGATCTCTCGATCTACATTATTTTTGAAGCTTTAAACTTTATAAATAAAGATGAAAATATATTTTAAGGCTATCAAAAAGATTTTCGGTATTGAAATTATATTTCTTGACACTATTTGAAGGTAGGCTCTATACAAATTGCACCCATATCCATTTAATGTAGAATTTGTGCTGAATTTATAACAATGGATGGAAAACGAAATTTAAGGTAGGGAACATGTGGTTTTTTCCTTTTAGAAAATATCACTACTAAAATGGTTAGAGCACTTGAAAATTCATTAAGTGCATGTAACAGGAAAAATGGAACTACTAAAATGGTTAGAGCACTTGAAAATTCATTAAGTGCATGTAACGGAAAAAATCGAACTGAAATGGTTAACCAGATATGGGCCCTGAAGCGGTTCAACCTGCTTAACCAGTAAATCAACCGATTCAATTGTTGTAACGGGGCAAGTCTTGGGTGGTCAAAAAGTGTTAAAAGTAATAATAATAATAATAATACAAAAAATATAAAAAATAGATATTTAAAGAATGATTAAACACAGCACATCCAAATTAAGTTGAAAATTAATGAAAAAAAATAGATTTTAAAAAATCAATTTGTGTCCAATGGTATTTTTAAAAATTTTAAAAAATAAAAAGTAGAAAAATTAGTATTAATGGTCAAAACAATTTTCAATATTTGCCATAATGATAAAAACATTAAAAAATAATGCAATACAAATAAAATCCTTTATTTTTTAAGATTTTATATAATTTTTTAAAAAAATTAAAAAATACCCAACGAGTTACTAAAACTGACTAGTGGTCAGCTCCGATCGATTCAGGCGGTTACCAATTAAACCGCCCGATTTTTCCTTCAATGCTCGTAACAACGAATTTAGCATTAGAGTGGTTACACTTTGCCACGGTTTCTCCTCTTATTTCGCCCAAGCTAAATGACATAATATAGTCATTTTAGCTCGATATGAGTCGCCCCTGTAAAACGATGATTATGCCTTTGTTTGTTCAGGTTAGGAATCTAGAACTCATTTTTTCTCATTGGAAATCCTTGCTTCGAGTTTTGTACTCTGAACATATATAAGGGTATTATTATCATTGTGCGTAATAGCCGATCCCAATTAATTAGAAAAAAACTATTACGATAATAATGATTGTCTTTTTACTTAAATTAGGTGTCCTAAGCTAAATAATGGTTCTATCCTTCTTGTTCAAGGTTAAAAAACCTAACATCCCATTTTTCATTGGACAGCATTCTAGTTAAGAACAACCAAAGTAGTTACCCTAGCCACCTAAGTGGAGCCAAATTACCAAAATTGCAAATTTTAATTCTAAAATAGGAGGAATTTAGGTAAAAATAATCTTATAAAGTAACCACTCTAATTGTCCTTTGACCACCTTAATTATCATCTGCGTTTGGTTTGAGCATTAGTGATGTTTCTAGGAGTGGTTGATTGGAAGAAATGGAACCAACCTAGAATTACGAGATTTTACAAAGTTACCCTAAAATTACCCACAAGATCTCCATTTTTCTTATCAACTATTGATGCCAACCACCCATTTTATGATGAAAATTAAATTCCCTAGTGATAGTTGAGAGGTTTTTTTTCTTATTATTGCTTTTTTTTTGGGATATGTTAATTGTGGGAATGGAAGGTGGGATGTCATGTTGAGACATCCACCGCGCTAACCATACATGCCCCAACCCCATTCCCCATTGAGGTGGAGCATTGGGTGTGGCTAACATAAGGTCTAGGCCATATGAAAAAAAATTAGGGCTGCAACTCAACCATTCTAGAAATGATAGTTTTGACACCGAAAATTATTAGGTTGGCCTGAAAATGTATTTCTATTGTTGATTATGAAATTCGAAGCTCAAAAGTAGTGAAAATTAAGTGACTTGAAAATAGTCATCAAAATAATGTGTTACAAGACGTACTATCTTGGAGGTTGACATTCATGTTCTTACAAGGGACCTCTCATGTATTTATTCCATCGCCTTATCTTAGTGAAGGCTAGTTTAACCATCCAAATAATTAAAGCTAAGAAAAAATGTCACTCATTCCTAAACTGCCTACTCTAGTATAATATTGTAGGGGAAGTATAAAAACCTGATTAATAAATGGAGAAAGAAAGTTGCTTGCTTAGCTCCCCTTAAATATGGGTGTAAACAGGTGGAGTCGGGTCCAACTCAACCCTAACTGATCCCAACCCCATTGGTTCCTAGGTTGACTTGGGCACAAGTAGGATCCAAGTGGATTGGACGAAGATCCGACCGAACAAGCCATGTTTGTCTAAATAAAAACATATATACAAATTTGTCAATTTAATATGGGTGCGGTTTGGATAGAGCCATGGCTCTAAACAATCAAAGTAGAGCACACCTTCAAATAGTGTCGAGAAATATGACTTCAATACTGAAAATCTTTGGGATAACCTTAAAATATATTTTCATCTCTAATTATCAAATTTAAAACTTCAAAAACAATGTAGATCAAGCAGACCTATGAAAACTTGAAATTTGATAGTCCAAAAATACATTACAAGATACGCTATTCTCAAAACTTGAAATCCATTTTTTTCTTATGTCCATGCATCTTGATGTCAAGATGTTCAATTTGAGTATATTTGGGCATCAAAATAAACCTCTTCTAGATAAATTTTTGAGGTGGGCTCTAATTTGATTGTTTAGAATCTGAACTGTATATAAACTTTTTCCAAATGTGGTTTGTATGAGGTTGAGGCTCTAAACAATCAAAGTAAGGCCCACCTTCAAATAGTGTGGAAAGATGTTTAAATACTAGAAATCTTTGTCATGGCCTGAGAATTTATTTTCATCTCTAATTATAATTTAAAACTTCAAAAATAATGTAGATCTGGCAGATCTACAAACACTGGAAAATTTACACTCCAAAAAATTGCATTACAAAATGCACTATTTCAGATACTCAAAATCCATTTTTTCTCATGTTCATATATCTTGAGGTTGAGATGATTGATTTGAAGATTTTTTTGTATCAAAACAACTTCTAGTGAATTTTTGAGGTGTGCCTTTAATTGAATTGTTTACGACCTCATATCCTTATATAAACTTTTTCCATTTGATATTGAGTTTGTATAATGTATCAACCTTAAACAATCAAATACAAGGCACATCTAACTTTTGTTAAAAGATGCAGGTCCAACGCTAAGAAGCCTTACGATGCCCTAAAAATCTATTTTTCACCCTAAATTATAAAATTTAGAATTAGAAAACTGGTACAGATAGAGCAAATTTAATCCCTGGGCTTGTTCTCTATATACTTTAACACCACCTAGTTACTTTAACATTAACAAGAGATAAAAAGAGGTCATGGAGTGCTTTAATTAATGCACTGGTCACATGGTGTAAAGCTACTTTTTCAACCAAGAATAATGAATACCAATAAAAGATAATTAGAGAGTATGGAATGCTTTAACTAATCAACTAATTACATGTTCTAAAACTACCTTACAACCCAAACAAAAAGAGAACAGATTGAAGGAAAAAAAGGAATTCATAACAGATGGTTCAAGACTCATCTCCCTCATCTTCAATCTTTGGAGCAAGGTAAAATCGAAGGTAACCCATATCTGCGATCTTGTACTCGACCACGACTGGTAGCTCAGATGAGAGGCTTATGGTGACTGATGATGATAGGGGGGTTGCCTTTGTGAAGGAGTTCAAGTACCTCAAGGCAAATGTTAGGGACACTGGTTCTTGCATCTCTATTATAGTTGCCTCTTCTGGCTGCACATATGATAAAGTAGGTTAGAAACAAATGCTAAGATAAGATGTTACACCTTGAACATCAATCTCAGACTTTCGAATAAATGATTGAGAGCCTTGGTCAAAGAGGGAGAGACATTAGCCATGTGAACCACTGTTATCAAAATAGGACTAGCTAATGAACATTAGGTATCTAATCCAGTCAAAATCAGCACGGTTTGACCAGATTTAAAAAAATATGATGAAGAATAGAAAGAATATCATAAAAATATGAAAATATATCCCTTTTTTGTAATATGTTCATTTTTTGCCTTTTGAAAAATGTGAATTATATTCCAATAAAGAATTTTGACATTCTTTAGCTGTCCAACTGGTCAAAACACATGAAACAAGTCTAACTGGTTTTGTTTTGGATGTTTTGATAAGCCAAAACAAAGCATGGAAAACATAGAGTTTAACAAAGTATTCAATCGAATTCGATTTTTGTTTTGGACTAGACCGGCTATTGCACTTGCTAAGAGTCCGACAAGTTGATCCACAAGGTCAAGTATGTTAGTAAACCACGAGGAAAGAGAGATAAGGCTCCTAGCGGAATAGGGGCAAAGATTGCCTCTAATCAGTGTGTGATTTTGAGAGCCAAAGTTTATCTCTAACCAGTGTGTGTTTTAGAGAGAGAGAGAGACCTTGTCAACAGAGGTGTTTTGGCGGCAGACTATGTTGGCGCTTCCAATATCCCCTTTGGTGGAAAACCTCACTCCTTCCTTGGTTACTGATATCATCACTGCAAAACAAACATGGCTCATAAAACCCAAAAAAATGTGTACAATAATGAAAAAACTACAAATTCAAAATACAACGCAAAATCCATGAACCCCGCAACCCCCAAAAATAAATCGAAAGACAAAACCGAGTAAGTAGAAACCAAATATACAAATATTTGAGCAATAACACATAATAATGCAGCAGAAACATACATGTCAGATGAAAATAGATGATGCAATCTCCAAGAAAACAAAATTGGAGATAGATAGATTTACATATATACAGAGAGATGGACAGAGAGAGATGAAAGATTACCAGTGTCCCCAATGGTGCTGAGATCCTTGCAAATTGTAGCAAATTCAGAAGAAGGCATCTTAACAATGGCGTGATATTCAGCCTCGGGAATGCCCAGATGCTCGCTATCGATATCCATAAGCTTCATTTCGAAATCAGAGATTTTATCCTGATCTGTATTAAAAAAAAAAAAAAGTAGGAAGCCCAACATTACATTGATAGAGAGAGAAAGAGAGAACAGCCATATTAATGAACAAATAATGAAGGAAAATTCCAGAGACATGAATCTTAGTCAGAAAATGGATTGAAACGCATTAGGAGTCTGAGAATGTCGATCAATCCTAATTTAAAATGGAAGAAAGATACACAAAGAGAGAGCATTTTAGAAAGAAACCCATCAAAATAACAAAAACCCAACAAAAACAAAAACCAAGATATTAGATTCTTCAACTTACTTGGACTCTCAAACATGAAGGTTACAGCATCACCACCATCATCAGATTTAATGGTGATAATATCATCATTCGATGCGCATTTGAGCATCTTTGCCATATTGTTCAGATTCATCCCCACTGACACAGAACGGTCGCACCGAAAATGCTCAAAACCATCAGATCTGAGAAGAAGGGCAACAAGAGCAACATGGCTTGAATCCATGGCTTGCAATGAGAAACCCGTGCTCGAACAATCGAAGTTGGCATCGGTGACCAGGTCTTTAATGGCATCCAATACCTTCTTCAGGAGGCTCCCCTGCACAAGCCTTAGCTCCAGCATGCCGATTGGCCTCTCTCTCTCTCTAAAACTCCCTCACAAATGCAAACAATGTTTCTCTCTCTAATACTCTGTGACTAACGAACTCTATTCTCTCTCCCTTTCTCTGTCTAAAACGAAAGGGGGGGAAGAAAGCAAAAGGAGAGAGAGTGGCGGGAATTCTTTCAACCTTTCCCGCCTTTTCTTTTAATTTCATATTTCTATTTTTGGTTCTCGGAGTACCCTCTTTATTTCCAGTTTCTCTCTCTAATCCTCTTTTTTTTTTCCTGTTTTTCTCTCTAATCCTCTTTATTTTTTTTTTAAAGGGATTTTATAAAGGAAAACGATTTAGTAGGGCTGCAGCTGTATCAAATGAAGTAAATCCTCACCTCATAACCCATTGAAAATTACAAGTCAAGCATTAGAAAACATTTATATTGATCATCCAAGATTGCGACATTTACATCGATCATCGAACATTGTGGTTGTGAAAAAAAAAAAAAGGATTTCAAGTTTTAAAAATAATATATATTGTAACAAATAATTTAGGTTGTCCATTTTGCTTTGAAAATAAATGCTCACATATTGGCAATATCTATACAAATTTTTTAGTTTCAATTTTTATTGTCGGTGTTGGAAATTGATTTTAAAGTCATCATAGATATTTCGGTGGCAGACAAGGATTTAAGATGAGGGCTTATTTTGTTTTCATAAAGCCTAAGCCTTATAAAAAACCTCATAAAATGTTCCAAAATAATTTATACTCTTATGGTAGTATATTGTTTGTTTACTCCATGGGGTAAAATTCAATATAGGATTGCTTATTTGGTGCAATCAATCCGGTCCAAACCAATTTTAGGATGGCGTGTGCTCAGCCTTGCTTCCCCCAATACCTCTTTATATTTAACTATTTTTTTAAGTTTGTCGAGTTTTGTTGTGTTCCCCTAAACTTTTCACCTTATAAACCGTTTTTTTTTTCTTTATATATTATTAATTTGGATTGGTCCAAACCCAATCCAAATCATCGATCCAACAATCCAATAGGATTTGTGGGTGGACTAGCCCCTACACTAATCTAGGTTTTAAAATACTCTTTCGACCTATATATATATGAAAATTGGGATGAATTTTCATATATATATATATGTATATGAAAATTCTTCCCAACACCTATAGGCAAAAATAAACAATAATTTTGTCTATTCTCATCTGTCTAAAATTTATCGTACAACCACTATTGTCCGATAGTATTTCATTTTTTATTTTGTTTCTACAAATCGGAATGATCTGAAATTTTGAGCGTGTGTACATCTTAGTGAGGCGCACCTAATAAAAATATAAACAAAATAATTCACAAAAAAAATGATCAAAATACCTTCAAAACTTTTTGGAGGTATTTTGGTCAATAGTTTTCATGTAAAATATTTTTTTTGATATTTTTCACATATTTGCTTATTTTTTATGAATACACACTCTAAATTTTAAGTCATTTCGATTTGTAGAAAAAAAAATGAAAAATGAAACACTACCTGACAATCATGACCGTGCAATGAATTTGGTCAGTGATGAAAGTATGCGAAATCACTGTTCATTTTCACCTGTAGGTGTTTTGTAGTATCTTATATATATATATATATAAAGTTATAATATATACAAGAAAATTTGAGCTTAATATTTGAACAAAGTTAAACTAAAATAGGATCATCATCATTATCAACATCGTAATATTTTCTCAAATTTTTGGGGGTCGGATGTACGAATCCTGGTTGACTATTTTGCTCTATCAATAATCATAGCTGAGGCCATAAATCTCTATATCTTTTTCTATTATTTCTAACAATGTAAATTTGGCTCGTGCTTTTTTTTTAGTGTTCTACTTAAACTAACTTGCTCCTTTTAATAAGGGTTAACCGGATCTACACTACATATTATCAGCCCACCAAGTCTACTTTCTCTAATTTTGTTAACTATTACTATCACATCTAAGTTATTCTAAATGTATTTACTTAAAATTCTATTCTTTACCCCCACATCCATCTCAACATCCTCATCTAAAAAGAATATTGTATATATTTTTTTGTTGTGAATTCCATAAAATACAAGATGTTTATATAAATAATCTAAAAATTAAAATTTTAAAAAAACATAAAATAAAATGTAGTACACTCTTCCATCCAATAAATGTAAAACTCAGGCTTAACAGAATATTTTATTTTTAAACACCGAAAATAAAAATAATTTTTTTTCCCCTAAATTTTCTAGGAATAATGTAACGGTAATATGTAATATTGGAAAAATAAACCACAGTGAGTGCGTGTAATTAGGGTTTTAAGCCTGGAAGCTCTTAGCTCACCGAGCTATGTTTCCCACTTTTTCTCTCTCTAGAATCTACATCTATTAAACATATATTTCGGAGTTATTTCTAGAAAGAGAGAGGGGTGTATGCATCCAATTGATTATGATATTCCGTAGAAAGCTGTCTTATACATTGCCATCTGCTGAGGAATTGGGCCTTCGGCGCGATTTGATTAGAGAGAGAAAGAGAGATTGGTGAGTAGATTATTACGTTTTTCTCTGAGAAATTCCCATTTTCTTGCAATTTCCATTATTTGTTTTGGTTAAAGAGAGAGACATAGAGAAGCTTTTGTTGAAAAGCAGAGAGAGAGGCTAATTTCTCGCTAGTTCAACTTTTTTTCAGAGAATTGCGAAAACAAGTTAGAGAGAGAAGAGAGGGTATGATGTTTTTGGTTGCAGGGCTTATTTGTTACGCAGTATTTGGTCATCTTTAAGAAAAGATTCATGGGTTGTTCGTTTCTTGCAGGGGAGAGAGTGACGGAGATCTTAGAGAGAGAAATTTTGCCTAAGAAAAGTTTAGAGAGAGAAATGGGGGCTGGTAGAGATGTTCCAATTTCGTTTGAAAGTGTGAGAGATAAGAATCTGATGCAGCTCAAGAAACTCAACACTGTCCTTTTCCCTGTTCGATACAATGACAAATACTATGCTGATGCCCTCTCGTCTGGTGACTTCACCAAGTTTGGTACATTCAAAACCCTGGATTCTCGTTATATTTGCTACTTTTTCATAACCTGTCAATCTCTTTCTTATGGATTTCTCTTATGTATTTCTCTCTCTTATCTCTTTTCGTGCATTTTGGGTCTGCCTTTTATGGTCCTTCTGGTGTTTCCCTGCAACATTTTTCTTCAATTATTTGATTTTTATTCAATATTTGTTTGTATTATCACTTGGGTTTTCACTGTTTTATTTTTTCCTTCCCATCTCTGATTTGGATTTTTGTTTTTCTCCCTTATTGATTTAGTTTGGTGACAAATAGTAGACAGTTTGTTGAGCATGAGATTAGTCTCTCTCTCTCTCTCTCTCTCTCTCATGCTCTATCGTGATTCCCCTTTGATCAATTGGGCTTTCCTGTTTCTATATTTTAACAAAATAATATCATTAGATTGATGACTGCTGGTTATGATTTAGTTCAGCTTCTGCGCCATGTTAATTTATCTTCTAGTCCACTATTTCCACACTTTAAAGGATAGCGTTTTTTATCATTTTACCAATAGCTCTGAAATAAGATAAGATTGTTTCTGATAAACTTCCAACATGAGCCTACCTGAAAGAAAATTATCCCCTTCATCTTACAAGAAGTTACAAATTATCCCCTGAAAGAAAATTATCCCCTTCATCTTACAAGAAGTTACAAATTATCCCCTGAAAGAAAATTATCCCCTGCATCTTACAAGAAGTTACAAATTATCCCCTGAAAGAAAATTACCCCCTTCAGCTTACAAGAAGTTACAAATTAGACTGTCTTGTTGTCAAGACACTGGGTAATCCACACATTTGATAAAATCTGTTTCTTGGTATTCCTCTTAGCTCTTGGTGGAAAGTAGGATAGCGTCTCGTTCGTTTGAAGTTGAGCATCTGTGCTTCTCTTATCTACTGTACTTCTCTTGTTTAGCTGCCTGCTCATCAGTTTCTTGCATCTGAACATTTATGCAAGGTAACATTCTCAGGGGTATGTGAATCGCTTTTGATATTGTCATTTGTGATCAGATAAAGGATTTTCATTTCTCTAACAAAAGTTTATTGCTGGTCTTATCTCCTCACCTGATATCCTATGCGCAATAGCCAACTAATTTGTTCACTAAGGCCATGTCCGGTGACCAGTGTGATTGTTATTTCCTAATTAACAATTCATTGAAGAGTTTTCATTATTGTTTAAGTAACAAGCTCTTCCAGTTTGATTTCTATCCAATAAAAGATTGACGAGCTTTTAGAGTGGATCTGTGTCTTTATAGTTTGTAGTAGGCTTCTTTTGTTGATCTCTTTTAAGCGCATTTTAGTACTTATATCCAAGATTGATGAGCTTTTAGAGTGGATCTGTGGCTTTATAGTTTGTAGTAGGCTTTTTTTGTTGATCTCTTTTAAGCACATTTTAGTACTTATATCCAGAATTATTTTATGTACAAACACGACGTTGAAGTTGCATAATTTGGTATGATAACATTTTTTGTAACTCTCTTACTGATCGATAAACGACCAATTTCTTGTGTGAGCTTCCAGATGATATTCAAATGGCTCTGAAACCTAGGTTCCCACATTGCCATTTTTGCCTACTTCGGCACTTTTTGTTTTTCCACCCTTAGTACCCAGTTCGTAAATTATAAAAGAGCATCATATTTGAAGTCCATACTGTAGGCTCAATGCTAAACTTTGGAGATCGGTAGGGCCTCTTCTAGTGATAAGCTCAAAAGCATTTTGGAAATTACTGTCTAATGTTTCATTGATACTCAACTAAACTTAGATGGGAGCATTTATTTAACCTATCATCACTACCCTTACATTTGAGGTTGAATGACAAGGATGCCTTTTGCAAGCAACTTTGTATAGATATGAGTTTTGTGGAAAAATGAACTATTGTTTGTATGCTCGTGTTCAATTGATTTGGGTTTAGAATGCTGCAAAGGATCCTCAACAGTTGGTATACTGTACGTTAAATGAGCTGGACCCAGGCTTAGGATGGTCCACTCTTGCTTGATTACCATTCAATTGGAGAATTCAATATGCTACTATGGCATGCCCTCAAAGTGACTGTTTTTAATATGTAGCATCAACATGTATTTGTAGAATACAAAGAATGGATGAGGTAGAGGACGATAACTAGTTTTGATTCCAGTCTCTATATTGAGGCTTGAGTGTTCCCCCATAAACACCAATCCACTGAAATAACATTGCATAGCCCTAAACCATGTCGTGGACTATAGGAGAAGTCCATTATCCCCTTCTTCTAATTCTCCAAATTTGTAAAGAAATTACACTTTTCATAGATTCA
>NW_006499435.1:3627445-3673973 GCF_000471905.2 Amborella trichopoda
TATATATATATATATATATATATATATGTGTTAAATAGATTTTTGTATTGTGGTGCTTATTTGTAGGAACAAAGGAGACATAGAATTGTACAAACTATCAAGGGATTAAATTATGAGCCACACTATGAAGTTGTGGGAGAGAGTGGTTAAGCAACGATTAAGGCATGAAATGAATGTATCAAAAAATAAATTCGATTTTATATCAGGGGGCGTCAACTACCAAAGCCATTTTCCTACTTGGGCAACTGATTGAGAAGCTTAGGGCGAAGGGAAAAGACGTCTACATGGTCTTTATTGATTTAGAAAAAGCATATGATAGTGTACTTGGAGATTTAATTTGGTGGGTGTTGGAAAGAAAAGTCGCTAGAGGCTATATTGACATAGTGAGAGATATGCATGATGGAGCGCTAACTAGTGTGCGGACAACTAGTAGAGAGGGAAGTGAATTCTCAGTGACAATGGGCCTACATCATGGGTCGGTGTTGAACCCATCTGATAGTCAAAAAATGCCTTAAAAGAGATTGTTTCCGATATATGGGTTCGATAATACAGGAGAATGGAGAGATTGAGGAAGATGTCGCACATAGAATTAGAGCTGGGTGGGCGAAATAGAGATGTGCATATGGAGTTTTTGTGATCGCCTCATACCATTGAGACTGAAGGAGAAGTTCTATAGGACGATTGTATGACCGGTTATACTTTATGGAACAAAATGTTGGGCTGTCAAGAAACAATATATCATAAGATGAGTGTAACTGAGATTAGGATGTTGAGGTGGATGAGTGGCAAGTTAAGAAATGATAGCATATGAGGGAACTTAGGAATGGCTTCAATGCACGATAACATGAGGGAAAGTAGATTTAGTTGAGCTGGCCATGTATAGCGTAAACCTAATACAGCACCGGTTAGGAGGTTCGATTTGGTTCAAGTGAAAGGCTCTAAAAGGACAAGAGGAAGGGCCAAAAGGAAATGCATAGAAGTAGTAAGAAAAGATATAGTGATTTTTTATCTTATTGAAAGTATGACCCTTGATAGAGAAGCATGGAGGAACATGATTCATGACCCCAAATAATTAGGATAAGGCTTGGATGATGATGATGGTGAAATAGATTTTGGTGAATCTATTACTTGCAATAATTTCAAATATTGCGATGCATGCAACCATTAATTCATTAACTCTAGTTTTCTTATGTGTAGAAATAAGTATGAAATATTTCAACATCTCCAACTTGTATCCTAGTTTTGATACACATAGGAAAGGCGTCTGTTCTCAGATTCTCCTGACTAGCATTCAATTCCACTACTGAGTCTGAAAATCTTTCAACAAATCCTTTATGAAAGCTCACTCCCATGTTTCAAATTTCTAGAAATTATGCTCAGCTTTATTTATTTTGACTAGAAAAGGGATTTGTGTTTTCTTAGCATAACCATATCTACGTAAATGGTTCTGAATGTCAGCCACCATCACAAGGTTATTCCTAATCAAGTCTAACTTTTGCACTTTCATTTTGGTAGACCTGATTTACTAGTGAATCAATGTTAGGTAGTTGTATTAGAACTCTTTCGGGTGGCATGAGAAGGACTCTATGGTAAACATAAAGATTGTAAGGCTCGTGAAGAGTGGCGTTTTCCAGTGTGCTGTGCAAGTTTGTTACATTTGGAAAGGCAATCTGCTACTTTTCATCCATAAGCCGGAAAGGAAATGCAGTTCATTGAATAGCTTCTTACTTGATTACTAAAGTCAGCTTTTCTTCCTATCACCCTATCGATTCATATATGATCCACCCAGTTTTTGACATTTAAAGACTATGATTGGAGCTGACGTAAATATTCTCATTATAGCTGACATCAACATTAATAATGACGCATTATTTATTTTTTTAAAAAATTTATCGAGCTTGATTTTCATTATGGAACACATTATGGAATGACTCAAGCCCATTATGGAATAAAAATTTGTACATCTCATTTTACTTGCTAACGTGCTAGATTTGCCAAGTTTGGAGAAAGTTACAAGTAATTTACTACTGTTATTTTTATTTTTTTTCTTTAACAGCTTATTACGGTGACATCTGTGTCGGTGCCATTGCATGCCGACTTGAGAAAAAAGAAGGCGGAGCCATTCGAGTTTACATTATGACATTGGGTGTTCTTGCTCCTTATCGTGGCCTTGGGATTGGTGAGTTAATGATTTATTTTTAGCTTCAATTGCTGTGGTGACATTAAATGATTTTACCATGGTCACTTAAGGTAAAGTATATTATTTTTTGCTTATCCATGTTGATTCAAAAACTGCCCAATGTTGCTCATTCCTCAGCATGACTATAGCGGTATTCTTATCCTCTTGTTTTCCCTTCTCATTCTTTTGTGTAACTGATGCATTGCAATCATTCTCGATAGTCTCAATCCCCAATTGTGACCTTCCAACTCTTAAAAACTCCTCTCAATATATTATTTTCACCCCCTTTGTTGTAATTCCTCTGGAAAATAGCCATTTCAAATACGATCAAAGTTATCTTACACAGTTTTTCTTTTTTTTGGGGGGTTAACTTTTCATCATTGAATAGAAGCATATATATTGAGATGTGCTGTCATACCAATGAATTCATAATGTCCTTTTTTATCTTTCAAAATTTTGGAAGACCACTATAATTCGTTATCTAGAAAGTTTGAACAATGCTCTGTTGGCTCCCCAACTATTGTTGATTTCTGGCATGGGCATGGCCCTCATGCAGACAAGTGTGTTTCTCTCACCCTTTTTCTTTCTGAATCTTCCGATGAATCAACTGCTTAAAGGATGGTGTAAATATTAGGCATGGTTAGGGCTATGCTCATGCAATAACTATGGCCAATATAAGATATTCGAGACAGATGCACTGAGTGCGAAAAAAAAAAAAAACAAATGTCCTGAATAATTTCTATTGGGTAAATATTTACCTTTCAGGCATACAGAATTCAAGGTTGAGACAAAATGCATATTTAGAAATCAGAAAAGTTGCAATCATATAAGATGTATATAAGCTTGCTAAACTAACTTCATAAAGTTTGGGTGACCACTGTATTTATGTCCTCAAGTGAGGTTTTCATGTAAGAGTTGACTGTTTTGCTGGGGGCTGAAGATATGGCAGTAGAGTGTGAAACGGTTTCCTTGGTAAGGAGGTGAAAGAAATTCTTGTTTTCCGTGATGAAATTTAAACAGAGAAATCAGTGTCAAGGGGCACTTGGTAGAGAGAGGTAAGGAAGAGTTCTCAAATGGGTTAGAGGATACTTGTAGGGGAGAGTTGAGGAGTTTACCTTGGGTTACTATCAATAGGTCTCAATTTCCAAGTCTTGGTGGATAGGTGTTTGGGCAAATACCGACTGAATCATTGGTATTTCCAAGGCCATTTGAAGCTTCTTTTTCCTTCAAAAATAGCAATTGGTAGAAATAAATGATCTGTAAGAGTGGTGATTGTTTAAGACCTCCTTCCCTGTCCTTTGAGAGTAGCTTACAGTAACCATGCCCATGTAACTGATTTTCTACACATCGCTCTTTTGGATTCTCACAGCTTTTAATGTGCTCTTGGTTCTTGCAGGATCAAAGCTGTTGATGCATGTTCTTGATTTGTGCTCTAACGAGCCAAATATAGTGGAAGTCTACTTGCATGTGCAAACGAACAATGAAGAAGCCATCAGCTTTTACAAGAAATTCGGTTTTGAAATTACAGAGACCATTAAGAACTATTACACGAATATCACTCCACCTGATTGCTATGTTCTCACAAAGGTTATTGCCCATGCTAACCCGAAGAAATGATGCATCCCCTCTCCCCTCTCTCTGCAACTGTCATTAGAATCAGCAATGAATCCTTGGTTGTCAATCAACCCTGCCATTTCAAATGGTTGTGTTCCTTGTTGAGAGTTTTGAGCCTCTTGGAGATTGTGTCGTATGGTTTTGAGTCTGATGACACCATATACAGCTGTGATACTGTTGGTAGTAAGTTTGAAGGTCGACGTATGCTCTCTCTCTGTCAAACCCCCACCCCCAAAAAACCCAAACAAAAACCGGGGGAAAAAAAAAACTTGAATATGCAAGTATCAAATGTTCACAGTTTTTTGGCCAGAAAAACGCTGATTTTTATGCATTCCTGGTTGAAATCCAGCATTTAATCCTGATATTGCAGATGTTGACCGTGCAATCTTTTTTGGAGCAAAAACACACAAGAAAAAAACAAGCACTGGTGGGATCAGATACCAGTGGGTATTTGCATGTAATTAACGGGTATGCAATGCATTAGTAGTATGTTTAATGAAGGGTCCAATTAAAACTAGCATGGCGAGGCATTAGTTTTTAAGTGTCAATTAAGCAAATGAAATTAAGTTGGTCACTTGTTGTATATGCAATAGGTTATTTTTAAGGTAAAAAAAAATAAGCAAGATTATTATTAACTTTTGGTGTACAGAGTTCGCAATTATTATTAGTGGTTAGATTTAAAATTAGGCGATTAGGGTTGTGTCATTGACTAGAGTCAAAATCCAAAAGAGAACTTCTCAAGCTTAGCTATACTTCTCATGTCAGATTTTACATCCGGTGGCAAGGGATGATTGTGACATTATACAATAGGCAAACAATCTCATTACCAGATATATTGCAATATTTGCTTCTAGATGGATGGATAAGTACATTGTCTAAGGAATGCAACTAAGTTGAATATTTGATAAGATAGTGTTATTAGGATCAAATCAACTTGTGAGGGGTTTGATCCGATAAACCAGTATGCTTGCTAGTTGAACAAGTTCGATCAAATTTCAGAAAGAGAAAGAAAAATATAAGTTTCAAGTTTTAAACTATAAAATATGGAATGCAACTAAGTTGAATATTTGATAAGATAGTGTTATTAGGATCAAATCAACTTGTGAGGGGTTTGATCGATAAACCCGTATGCTTGCTAGTTGAACAAGTTCGATCAAATTTCAGAAAGAGGAAAAGAAAAATATAAGTTTGAGTTTTAAACTATAAAATATGCGAAAAGTAGGCGGGGATGCGTAACTACATTTATGTCCCTTGAGACATCACATTCATCTTCTTAAAGATGTGTGGAATTGTGGTATTTTTAAAGCAAGGTAAAATCAATTTCATGATCTCCATGACAGAGATTATATATACCTAAAAAATTAAGTCTAAAATTCATTTATGAAGTGGGGAAGTCGTAGGACTAATACAAACAGTATCCTAAAATATACTTACAATGTTGAAAACTATATAAAAAGATCATTAATTTTTAGTACAACAAAGTCAAAATCACTGTTATCCGTTAGATTTCAAATCGGGTAGTTGTAAGAGTGTCATTGTCTAGGCTTATAAGTTAAAAAAAAAAAAAACTTTAAATTTCAAGACACCTCTAGCTATCCAATCGGGTATTTAATGATTAAAAGTGATTGTGACTTTTTTGTAACAAAGATAAATGGCCTCCTAATTAACAATCTTTAAAAATTACCCAACTTTATTAACTTCGTCAAATCGATCAAATCTGGCTAGTCCAATAAGCCAAATATTTATTTTCATTAACCTTTAACCAAACTTTTTTTTTTTTTTTCTAGTGTAGACAAACCAAGGTACAAGTCAGCAGTCCAAACAGACTGGCTGATGCAACTTGCTCTAGATGCCTATAATCATGATTTCATTCATCTAGGTTGTTTTTGGCAGACTTTGGTGACACGTAGCTGAAATTTGTTGAAATTCAGCGGCTCACAAGTTGGCCAAATAGTTGGTCAATCCAGGCTAGTCATTTCAAACAAAAAGTGATGTTTGGTGAGCCAAAAAAGCCATCATGGCAGAATGTGTAAAACCTATTGTGAAATAAATTGGAGCTCTCTATCCCTCTCTCTCTCTCTGAAATAAATTGGAATTCTCTCTCAAATAAATTGGAGCTATCAAATGGAGCTCTCTCTCTCTCTGTCTCTGCCATGCCTTCCAGAAGTCCCCAAGGAACTAGTACCCAATAAGTTGAATCAAAGTTATTGGGTTAAAGACCTATTTTAGATAGCAAAATAGGAAGATACCATCAACATAACCTTCTCACTTAATTAAGGCCAGCTACAACAATTTTGATCCGCCATTCTGCTCTATTAGAGCCATATAAAGTAAGAAAAAATGAATAATAAAAAAGATAATAACAACTACATGGTAGCCGCAATAATCCTCTCATCTATCCAATCTTCATAGCAACTCCTCATTCAATACTATCATATCCCCATTGTAAACTTGTCCAGACAAAGTAAACATGTACATGATCACTCACAGTACATCCAACCCTAGAGATTTTTACATTAACCTAAACAAGCACATTACATGTACACGGATCAATCCAATGCTGCCAGGGACTGCACAATGATAATGCTCCACCGGCACAATCAGAAGCTATGACGCTCATTAATTGCCATGGAGATGGCTATGAAATTGCTTTCTTTCTTCTTGTATCTGAAATATTTCTCTCGACATGGATGCATCAAAACCGTTTAAGCATCTGAGGACCAAAGATAAGAGGACTTCACTCATTGTGAGTCTGGTCGTGCTCAATGAATGCAAGTGCCTCATCCTGATCGATGACACTCACACTGCTAACTCTATTTTTATGTGTGACTCCGTATATTTTATCAGCAACTTTGACCAGTTCTGGGCGGAAAGTTGTGGTTATGAACTGTGTGTTTGCTTCATCGGCTTGTCGACGGATCATATCTTTGAAATGACGTTAAGGTCATAAAGGAACACGAGAGAGAGAGAGAGAGATGCAAAATATAACTAAAAGAAAAGTTTAATCGCAAACAGTTTACGTGGAATCCGAAGTGGAATCCAAAGTAAGATACCAATCAACCAACCAACAGCTGAAGTGTAAGTTTTTTCAAAATGATGGGGATTGACAAACCACAGAAGTTCAAACCCCGAAAACAAACAGCAACTATTGTTCCGAAACGGCTCAATGTGTTTGACTGCAAATATCCCCAAAATGAAAATACAGGCGAGAACTCAAAATCTGAAAATCCTGATATTATTTTTGGGCAAAAAGATTGGTTGTTTTCCTGCACTATTTTTATCTGAAAACCTGAGCAAGACACTCATCTGTGACCACATGACACCTATGGCACCAAGTCAACTAACATGGCAAAGACATTTTCAATTTGACTGAGGAAACCACAAAGAACCGGGCAACATTCATATAATCTGAGAAAGTAACCATGTCAGTCTGTCTGTGACATGCTTCTAAGTAAATTATGGACTTGCATAAAAACTTATCTAAAATAGAACATGAAAAGAGGAATCAATTTCAAGTGTTATTATTGAAAAAAAAAAGAAAAACGAATTCCATCGCATAAAACTACAAATACTAAATGAATTTGGAATAATGAAACTATACTGTAATCCAATGCAATTGTGTAACATGGTTTTCCATGGTCCCATTGGATTATGATATAATTCCCTACAAAATAGAACCGATCACTACTTTATGTTAAGAACAGACACACACACGGACAAAAGAGGGAAATAAAGGATACTTCCAACTGCTGTCCTGTACTGAGGATCAAGGGCAGCATCAATCTCATCGAAAAGATAAAATGGAGCAGGATCACACCTCTGTATAGCAAAAATTAGGGTTAGCGCAACAACTGTTTTCTGACCTCCAGACAACTGCTTCATTGATTGAGTCTCTCCATGCCCAGTAAAGGAAACCTGCCATGGTCACAGTAAGCACAACAGAAATATGACAAAAAATTAGGAAATTGGTATTTGCACTGATACCATCTCACAAAACATAATTGAAAAATACTGTAGTAAATAATAATTTTATTAGATATAAGCCTCTTCGTGGGGGCAAATTTCATCACAAGTCACTTCAAGGAGGCCGGTCGTTTAATTGGTCTCCTTTGATTTTCTAAGTTCCTTCTCTGTGCTACTCTCCCCATATTTCTCAGGCATTCAAAAACCTTCTATCTTCTAGCCCAATCAAAACATCCTACTTTCTAAACATTCAAATTTCCTACCAATGTACCCCATCATAAACTAGGAAAACCAGCCCATAAAATAAATTCTATACTTCAAAAGTCACATTGCTCATGGGGGATTTCCTCTTCCAGTGTTCCCTACGTATCTTTCGCAACTTCGCCTTCTTCACCCCTTTACTGATGCTTGCTCACTCCATTCTTCGGTCTTTCAAGAGTTTCACCTTCTCACCCTCCTTTATCTTCTTCAACCTCTTTATATGGTAGAATCTCACTTTGACCATGCACAGTGTTAGCTCCACAAAAATCATTGGCGTTCATGGTACATGTAGGTATAAAGCATTAAGCATCTGCACATCATGCCAATGCTCTATACGAGTTACCACATATAACCTAGCTTTGTTACTGAATTTTAGCGCATTGATCATATCTTCGTTGTTGCATTTTTGTGCGTCTGTTGAAGAATTGAAGTATGACCAGGTTTGTCTTTGATTGGTGATGATTTATTGGGTCTACTTTGTACCTTGCACTATTTCCTTCACTGAAGACAGTCCATTGAAAGGGCCTAGAAACTTGGCCTGATACCAATTGATACGATTCCACAAGAAATATGAATGCAAAACATTACAGATGAATAACAATTTTATTAGAGAAAGCCTCTTGGAGGGGGCAAACCTCCTTAAAAGCCACTTTGCATAGGCACGTATCGTTTGCAGTTTTGTACCCATGCATCATCTTATCTGCATCCACAAATTTGCTGTTTCCGACCAAATCATGGTGGGAATATTAAAAGCAGCACGTGTTGGAATATTCCAACGTACACGAGCGCTTATAGCAAAATATAACTACAAAAGTGATCCTCAAAAATATCAGGGCAGTACCTCAAAAATTGATACATGTGCAAAAATCATAAAGTTGCTCTAGGAACTTGAAATACCAGGACAGTACCCAGAACTGTCAGCTCTTTTAAAATGATTGTTTTATCCTCAGTGATTTCACCTTTTTTCCTCACTTATTGAATATTCAGACATTAATGTCAGAGGTAAAATATGCATTTAAAAGAAGAGGGGGGAAAAGAAATAGAATGAGACTCCAAGTACCACATTGGTATTTTATATGCAGGTGTTCCAAAAACTATCCTAATTTTCCAAATAATAATAAAAAAAGAGCTATTGAATAGACAGAACATGTTCCTAAGTACCTTCACTTTTACTCCAATATACTTTTCAATTCTACCCTCGGCATCTGCATCACGAGGCCCGTCCTCTTCTTGATCGTCATCACCAAGTTCACCATCCTTGATGAGTCATAAATAAAAAACGGTTATCATTTTATCATAGAAAAAGTTTTACAGAGAATGATGGGCTGGAGAAAGTTCAGTTAATATATATCCAAGGAGAAATGAACTGCCACATCATGAAACTCAATTTCTAGCAATCCATCTTGATCCAAATTGTCACATAAAGCCCTAATAATGTAACAATGAAGATCAATCTACAAACAGGGTAATTTTTTTTTTTTGGAACAAGTTTTTTAATCGTAATTGACCTTACCCTTCATTCAATCTTACATAAATAATATGATGGCCAGAGAACCCCAATGATAAAGAAAGATGACAGAAGCATCTGTCATCATTTGCTTCTTTTTTTTTAATGTTAATGGAAGTCTCTATCATCTTGTAAGTTTTTCCATATAAATGACAATTATATAAGGGAAGCCCAAACCACATTTATAAGCTTATCAAACAATGCCACTCCATTGACCTAAGATAGATATGATGATGCGCAAAGTGCCTCAAGTGGTCAAGGCGATGAGTATCTTCTTTGGGAGCAGCAGATTCCTCCTAATACTAGCAGATACTTCAAAGATATAAACCTTAGGAGAACTACCAAGAAGAATTAGAAGAGCAAGGCCTGCTTGGGATAATTTTCTAGCCATTTTAGAGTTATTTTCAGATATTTTTTATTATATTTCTTTGCTGGACCAGTTAGAGTGGATTCTGTACGCCCACTAGCTGACCGCTACAATAAATGCCAATGGCCCAGATTGAATCTGGGCCAATCTGACGGTCACGACCTCTTTTCTTGTTTGAATTTTAATTTTTTTTTCTATAAATCCAAATCACTTTAAATTTTAGGTATCTATTCTTCTCATCAAGGCGCACTTAATAAAAATGTTAAAAAAATAATCCTAAAAAAAGACCAAAATACCCCCAAAACTTTACAGGGGTTTCTGGTCAATTTTTTCCATGTAAAATATTTTTTTTTATATTTTTCGAAGATTCACCTATTTTTTATGTACACACGTTCCAAATTTTAGATCAATCCGATTTGTAGAAAAAAATTAAATTCAACCACTACCGGATATTCGGAATTGTCCAATCGGCCCAGATTCAATCTGGGCCGTTGGCGTTTACTGTAGCAGTACGCCCTTGGGCTGACAGGATCTTTTCCCTTTTATTTCAAGTTAAGATCATTTACTTTTAAGTTACATTTAAGTTAGGACAATTTAGTCAATTTGATGTTTGGTTAGGGGCACTATTTTTTTCATTAGTGAATAGCGGGGCATGGGGCCTTAAGGGAAGATTCACATGATCATTTTTTTTTTCTTTTTATGCGAAAAGGGGAATAAGTAAAAGGACGATGAATGAAGATGAACACAGGGTTTCTTCAAAACTCGAGGACGAGTTTTCTCGAAACTCGGGGAGATTAATGTAGGACAAATTTGTTCTTATTTTTAATTTTAATTTAATTTCAAAGGATGCATATCTTAATTTTAGTTCCAAGGTTTGTTTTTGCGGTTTTTAAGTTTTTGTCTGGACTGAGTTTTTTTTATATATATGTATTTTTAGGATATAGTTTGTTTATCAGGCGGTGAAAATATCATTACAAATTTCATTTTAAGTTAGGTAGATAAAGTAATGAATAAAGGAGGTGTCTAAGGCCCTACGGGGAGCTTCACGTAATTTATTTTAGAGGAAAGAGGAATAAGGAAAAGGACGCTTTTGCTACCTTGTTAGGATTTGAGAAAGAAACCCTAGGTTTCTTCTACTTGTTATGTGTGTTAGGCCTGAGTTGCTGATGTTTTCTATACTGCTTCAATTTTATTAATTTCATATCAAAGCTCAAGTTTTCTTTAACAACAAGGCTAGGGAACTTGATGGAGGGAAAAATTATACGTATTTTTAATTTCAATTCAATTTTAAAAGATGCATATTTTTTATTTTAGTTTTAAAGTTTAATTCTAGGGTTTTTTAGTTTCTAGGAATTCTAGGAACTTTTTAGATATTTTAATTAAAGATACGGAGTTTAGTTTCAACATTTTGATCAAAAGTTAATTGTATAGACAAAATATTGTCCAAAACAATAAATTTCAATATAAATAAGAGCATGGATGGGCTGGAGAGTCATTCATGTATTCCTCTTTAAGAAAAAAAAGGCTTTGTCTCTTAAACTCTTTAAGAAAAGAAAGACTTTGTCTTGTAAAAGAAGCCTGAAGCTTGAGCCCTAGGTAGGAGAAAACCCTAGTGTTTCTCCAAAATTGCTTGTGTTTGACTTGTTTATTGCTAATTTTATTGTTCCCTCAATTTCTCCTACATCAGAACTACAACCAAATATGAGGAAATATGATCTTTGATAAGGATCAAGATGAAGATGAGAATGTTTCGGAAGAGGATTTTGCTCATGAAGAATACATAGAGAAGGTAGCATGGGGAGGAGCAGTTAAGAGATTTAAGGCATTGGAATTATGGTAGTACAGTGAAAGCATGGTCGACTTGTAAACCGCAAATTCTGGCAATGGATCCAAAGAGTAATGAAATAGGGATAGCAGAATTTGATAAGTTTGTATCAATTCCGTACTACACATACAAGGATCCGTTTTTTGAAGATTTCTTCTTACCATAAATAATATTTGAGCCAACAAAGATCTTAGCCTACTTCAAAACTCGAGGACAAGTTTTCTCCAACTTAGGGAGATTAATGCATGACAAAGCTATTCTTATTTTTTATTTTTATTTAATTTCAAAGAATGTCTATTTTGATTTCAATTTTAGGGTTTAATTTTAGAGTTTTTAAGTTTTTTTGGGATTCAAGGATTTTTTTTAATTATATTTTCAGGAGTTGTTTAGAAAATAACTTACAATGTTGATGGAACCTTTTGTTTTATCAGAGATCAAAATGTCATTACAAATTTTGTTTTAAGTAAGAACTATTTTGTCAATTTGATGTTTGTTTAGCGACATTATTGTCTTTTGTACTTAAAAAGTAATGAACAAAAGAGGTGTGTGGGGTCCTGTCAGAAGAATCAACATGATATTCTTCATAAATAAGAGGAACAAGGAAAGGAAGCTTTTGCTCCCTTGTTAGGGTTTGAGGAAGAAACCCTAGGTTTTTTCTACTTGTTGCATGTGTTGGGCCTCAATCTCTGCTGTTTTCTATGCTTTAATTTTCGTGTATCAAGATACCATTCCTAAACCAGACCATCCAAATTACTAGTTTAACAGTTTACGCAGTAGGCTACTTGGACACAATTGTAAAAATCAGGTTGGAGAGCTTCCAACTACCAGATAGCCAGTACTTTCTTGCCAGCGTGACAAAGAAGCTCACAGTTAACACTGCACTGAAGGATGGATATCAGTGACACTCGGCAAGTCTTAGATATAAATATCAAATAAATCTTGATTCAGGGGTCTTCAAGTCACAAAATTAGTTATAAAACTAACTGTGACTTATGGGAATAAATCCATCTTATTTATCGAAGATTACAAGTCTTGCCAGTAAAACCAATGACACTCCAATCAGGTTCTAAGAATTACTATTTTTTAGGTATTATAATAAATTACTATTCGACACAAATAAGTCATAAGTAAGCCACAGTGATACATTTTCTATTGCAGATTGATTTTATTTATTGAAAATATGCTCAGAGGCTTCTCCAGAAACCAGCTCAATTCATAAAAACGCCAAATATCTTAGTAACCCTACTACTTAAAAAGCTTTTTAAAAAAATTTCATACTCAAAACGTTTCATTTCATAGATTGATCTCAGCCAGTTCTCTTAATTTTGATCACATTCTAAAATACTACATGTTACAACACTCGCAGTTTTTCTAATACAATGAACAGGTTGGTCCTGAAATATTAATAACAAGGTTTCATCCAAATGATGCATTGCAGTTCATATGCCAACAAACACATCAAATTGATCGAGCTATAAAGTTAAACCTGCTCGAGCACATCCAGCTAAGCTTGAGCATGTTCCATAAGACCATAACAAAGTGGAGAAGTGGGCGGTAAATTATACCAGGAGAATATTTGAAGTGAAAAAACAAAAACTTCTCTACAAGAGAAAACAAATCACAAAATTGCTCTCCAAAGACCTTAAGATAGAAGCACATACTTTTTTCTTCATCATCACCAAGTAACCGTGTCCACCTTGTACAAGCTCCGAAAATGCTTCTCGGAAGTTTTTGGCTACACCTTTGAAAGTGCGTTCAATAGATTCATCCTTACGCTGATCCAATGCTGTAATGAGCTCCTTGATTTTCTGAAGTAACCAGGCATAATTACATCTTGAAGAAAATACTTGCTCACTAATCCCAAAACTAGGAATGGACTTTAGGGACTTCAGAAAAGAATGACAAAATAAAAGTGTACCTCATCACCTGCATCCAGTTCAGCTTGCCTCTTCTGAAGCTCCTCTCTCTGTTCAGTGAAATTAATATATTGGTCCAATGCTTTCTTGTTGACATGACTAAACCGCTTAAGATCCTCATTGCACTTGTGTAGCATCTTATGCAACTCTTTTATACTTTTACGCTTGTACCTACTCATGATCACCCCAAACACAAAGTGTCCCAAAAATGCGTCATTTATTAAAGATTATACGACAAGAAGAAAATATTCAGGACTCAGGCTGCACCACCATGAACTTAACAAGTATGCCATCTCATGTAAAATGATGTCATAATATTATTTATGAACATGGATTCATGTAGATATGGTTCATATGACCAACATCTAAATGACAGCATTAGTAATACTTAGCTCTGAACCATAAATAATGCTAAATGCAAAGCGTTCCCCATAAGGTATATTAAAGGAGCTCTAAAAAGAAAAGAGATTCAATCCAGTATCATTTGGAACAGAATCTGGAAAAATATGCTTGGGATGACGCAATCTTCAATACTTGTTTTCTTATTCAGTTAAGTTTTTAAATAAGCAATATTTTATTCCACTTTTAGTTAAGCAAGCAGGAACCGGAATTTGATGCTTGCTTTGGTAAAAGCAGTTAGTGTAAGATTCAGGAGCAAGAGAACCTAGGAAGGAGAGCATGAAAGACATATACGTATACACATTTAAGAATGTGATTCTGCTGTCATCGATGGCAAACATGCATGCATCTATGAAAAATTTCCAGATATTGATTCTACCTCGAATAACATATCCTTTAAAAGATTAAACATCTACTTCTAATTAAACAAGCCAGACTTAACAACCCAAGAGAAATTAAAGGGAAAAGGAAAGATGCTCTCAAATAAATAAATATCCTAGCGCCAAACATTGATTTCTGTGTGGCCATTTGTGGAATACACAGACATCAAGTTTTTTGACAAGGTTCTTCGGACATTATTGTAAATCATCTTTGGCCAGTGGTCTCCACCATTTGCAGGTGCGAATGATGAAACCGCCCAATAAAATAAGGGTTGCTTTGTGGCAACAAGAATAATCTATATCCTGACAAATGTGTACACCAGCTAATGTGACTAGCCCGGGGCCAGTGCTGATACTAATTCAAGCCTTCGTTCATCACTGTCCTGAGAAATCATAGAAAAAGGACCAATACAGTGGAAGGCCATCCCCATAAGGGAAAAATAAGAGTAAAATGCTGACTTTTGTTGTTCATGAGATAAAGAGCATGTTACTCAGGAAAATATGATTGCTCGTGACCCTCTCGAACCCACTTGCACTAATAACTTAGCTACAAACATGCACTTTAGAGCATAAGGAGAAAGAGAGTCTCCCATGAAGTCACGAGTTACGAATGAAAGAGTGGGGATTGACCCAGCACAACCATGTCACGTCATAAAAGCCACAGAAGAGCAAAAGCCGTATTTCAATAAAGTGCAAAGAACAATCAAACGTAAATATAGCAAGTGAATATAAGTCATATCTAAATAAAATGCAAATATCGTAAGTGAATAAAAATACTGTTTCATTGGAATAAAATGCCAAATAACACTTTGCATAAATAGCCAAGTAGAAAAGGACATACTTTTCAAATGCATCAGATGGCAGTGAGCCCAAATCCCTAATTTTCTTCATACAATCTTCTTGTTTTGCCAGCAGAATATTCCTCTTATTCAATAATTGTTCTAGTTCTTTATTTTCATCCTGTAGGGTGCGCTCATACTTATCTTCCACAGCCTGAGAGGTTCCAAACATACACAGTAAGAAAAAGCAATGAGAACAATGTTCATGGTCCTACAACAGGCAGCTGAATTGTGGCAGGTGAAAAATTACTTTTAGTTCATCTATGGAGCTTCTGATATCCCTCAATTTTTTTGATTTGCTTTCCAGATCTCCTACAGTTCCTGCAGATGAGACCTTCAATGAGTAACAAGATATACAATGAAACTTCATAGCAAGAAAAAAGTTAAGCAAGAATAGCTCATACTTTGAAGCAGCATGGTTACATTATCAATGGATTCTGTAGCGTGTTCCAATTCTTTCTTTTTGTGATTGAGTTCCATAGACAGAGCCTCTGATTCTGCTGAATGCAGGATGGCCTCCAACTCTTTTTGTCGTCTTACAAGATTGGTCGACAGATTTGTTTCAAGCTCACCTTTCCTAGTTTCAATCTGAAAATGAAGAGAATAATCAGTAGCTCACATTTCCAAAAACAGAGGAACTGCCATGGTATATATTGCTCAAAAACAAACCTCTATACGCTTCCTTTTGCAGGCAATAAGATCTTCTTTGGATTCTGTGATTTCTGGATTCAGTCTAGAAAGCATCTCTCTCTCTTTTGGTGTCAATTGATCAATCAGATCCGTTCCCATTTCATCTTGCTTCATGGTTATGCCAACTCTAATCTGATGGATTTGATTACCAACATTTCCAAGCAATTTTTTCTGAACACATGAAAGCATGCCATCAAGATAAACCAGTTAAAATTAGTGCTCACCAGGAAAAATCCAGAGAAGCAGTCCTATGAATGGGGGAGGACATAAATGATAAATACCTTATTTTCAAGAGATTTAGAATAAGCCAGCTTCTCCTTCGTGGCATTAGAAATATCCTGTTTCAGTTGCTCAATTTCTGACCTCTGATGGTTTCTTTTAGCATCGAATTTCTGTTGTTCACTAACAATCTTAGTGATTTCCTGGTCTTTCTGTATGGATAGTTAAGGGACCATAGCTCAGTTTGGCAGAACTAGAAATGATCCATTAGTTTTGGCCACCAAGTGAAGGATGTGACAAAGCATCTAATTTGTTTACATTCCAAACGTGCACAAATGCACAGAGAGCAAATTCTCAATTGGTGAAAAAGTAACTCATAATGTCATTTTACAGCATAATGCATGTAGAGGGATGATGATACAAAGACTCCCACTATGCACTTTACTGTATCCATCTCCTTATCAGGTTAATGTGGCTTCATTTTTTACAAAGGAACTCAAGGTTATGACCAAGGCATAGAAGGTAGAGGGGCGATGCAGGGTTAGTGAAGCAGCAGATAATTTGTAAGATGGGTTAGTGTCGAAGTATGATAATGAGCACTTTGTTATGAGATTGATGTGGTCTCAGCTCCAATGAAATCGACGGTAGGGATAGTTGCTTTGGATATTAACATTGGTAGCAATTCAACGCAGGCAGAAGGTCTTGTTGCAGTTGAGGCACATTGCTTGCAGCTCGAGAAGTAGACATTACCAGTGTTCGATTGCATGAACCGGCTGCTGAAACTGGCCATGGGCCAGGTCCGGCTAACTTGGAACCGGCCCGAGCTGGGCAGGTACTGGCTAGGTAAAAAATCTGTTAAAAAAGATAAAGTTCCAAAAAAATTAACAATATAGGAAATATATGTTTAAAGTAAGATCCCTGAGTTGGACACCCAACTCGGTGATACTCGGGCTCGCCACCTTGGTGAGCATGGGTAACTCGGAAGCAGACTCACCCGATTAGTCAAACACTAGACACTACAGATGGGGGATTGAACCCCGAGGAACACACCTTTATCTTGCAAGGTGCAAGATTTTGGTCAAATTGCAGACAAAATATTGTTGAGCATGAGTCAGACTGATGCTCAAAACCCTCAGGCAAACACTTCATTAAAGGGTAATGCAAATATTTGGAATCCAGTGGGGACTATGTCAACATTTTGGGACGCAAGGCCTGACACGTGCTTAAATCAACCATTAGAATGTAAATGTAGAAATGTTCGCAGTGGTCACCAGTATAAAATCACTAAGGCCAGCCTGAATATGCAAATGTATCTACAAATTAGGGCGTGTGTACCTGTGCTTATGCCTTCAAGTCTGTGCATGCATCTATTATGTGTGTACTCCAGTATATACACGTGTGAATGTCACACCTTTAAGATTATACATCCATACAACCCATAAGAAGAGGGAAGTCCAAGAAGCTCATAGAGCCTTGTAGAAAAGCAGAATGAAACACACGAACTCTGAAACAAACACTAACAGTTACACTAGCCCAATCTCTAATGAAGAATATAATACAGACAAGCTTACATCTTAAATCTTGAACCAGTATCAAGTATTAACCTCTTTAACCAGCATAAGAGTTTGACACAACTTACACAGTATGTTTTCCTCATACATATCTAAAAAGCTGCCACTAAGCAAACAAATTCCAAAATATACTCAAAGACAAGGCAAACAAGTTGGAAAGTACTGATAATAGACATGTAATCCCAAACTATAAATAATAAAGGATATCTTGAAGAGAATTTCTGACTCTCTCTAATTCCTCTTGCTTCTCATTAACAGACTTCGTATTTTGCCGAATGATGCTCATTAACTTTAGTTTGGAACGTCTATAATCATAAAAGCCACCAGTCATGGCCCCTTTCTTGCTTACTTGGTCACCTAATTAAAGATTCTTTAAGTAGGTGAATGCTTCAAAATGTGAGCCACAAAACCGTAAAATATGCATGAGTCCAAACCTTCCAAAGTGATGCAGTCTAAACCATGTGTCTTAGCAGTCTTCGTTGCCACATCCAAATCTCGACAAACTACTGTCCGACCAAACACCTGTGATTGTAGAATTAGCCAGACGTCAAATCACAAGCACCTTTGAAAAGAGAGGAGGCACAAAAAGTTAAGATCGGTAGTTTTATAGAGCTAGCAACTTCCAAAGGTTCAGCTTTCATTTTTTAGAATTTCCTACTACATACAAAGCGTTGGCAATGGGCTGGGCAGCCCGGTCCTAAAACACTAGGGCCTCCAAGGGCAGTCTGATTTACCATGGCCTAAGGGCCAGGCCGGGCCTCAGCCAAGGACACGACATGGCTGTCGCAGGCCTGCCCTTTTTTCCTTTTTTTTTCTTTGGGTCTATTAGGCCCTGTATAGTCCAAACTGTGCTCGGGTCAGGCTTGGGTTAGAACCTTCTCAGCCCAATCTGGTACAGCCAGGGCTAGGGCCAGAGCAGGTTTTGACCAAAAGTCAAATTCTTGAGTACCTTAAAAAAGGGAGACAAAAATGGAGCATCACCTATGACTTTCATTATAATGTCAATCTCTTCTAAAGGTTCAATTGTCATACTCAAATTCATAATGAAATACAAAGGCATTTTCATAGTTATCAAATGCAGCCGCATCGAGGCAGATGCAACCATAGTTACCGGGATCTCCACCTTTGGTAAGCGATCCCTTCTAGGATCTCGATTCTATCGCTCCCAAAACGGATCTCTCAAGGATCACGATTTTTAAATTTTCGGATCTCGAACCCCACTCATTGGGATCCTGATTCCTGCTGGTAGAGATCTCGATCCCAACCTTAAAGACCAAGACAACAATCAAACTGATGATTTTCTTTGTTTATAACCAACTAGCAACACAACTATTGCTTGCTTGCTATCAATAATAATATCCCTACTTTAAAGAGTATACATAATCCTAGATTATCATATACTTTAGGGTGTAATAAGATCCCCAAAAAGTTGGGATCAAGATTCCAAAAGGTTGGAATCTCGATCCCTAACATTTGGGAATCTCGATCCCTAACATGTGCATTGTACGGACGACGTTCCCAACCATAGGGATCTTGTAACATTTCACAATCCCTCGCTCCCGATCCCGATCCTGATCCCAATCCCAGTACTGTTCTCACTCCCGATCCCAACAACTATGGATGCAACCAATGGGATACCACATATGCAGGATTTAACCATGCGCCTGCACAATGGGCACATCACAAAATGTGCTATGAACCTGCATATTAGGGTGGCTGCTTATAGGTGGAAACAAGCCCACAAGAAAAGACATTTGAGTCGTTCCCCCCCCACCCCAAAAAAGAAAAAAAAAACCCACAACCCAAAAAGAAAGAAAACTCAGCACAATTCTTTTTCATGGTTCTCAGGGGATTACAACATTAACATTGTAAATCAATTTTTTTTAATCAAAATCAACAAAACAGACCATGTTGGTGCCGTATTGGATTTTTGGTCTGAAGTACTAGACACCCAAGGCATGTACTAGATAAGTGCCGGTGTCTATGTAACACTGGTTTTGTGATGATGGCGAGCCTCAGCTACAAGCAAATTCTGTTACTTCTTATCAAGCTATTAAGCAATCAGTGACCTGGATACTATGTTAAAAAATCTATTATCACATAAACCACATATCATGTTATTCTTTACATTCTCATATTTTTTAATGAACTTTTTATATTTATTAACTACATAGGAGATGATACGCGCATCAAGCCGCATAGCGCCTCGAGTCCACAGCGCGCCTTTGATAACACTGCCACATTTTCCAGGAATCCACTTAAGCCTCCTAAAACCCATTTGGTAAAACCAATGAAATCAACAAAGACATATTCCACTGTATGCAAATGCCTCTCTCCTTATCCAATACACACCTAAATGAACGACCCCTATACCATCGTATGTTGGCCTGCCATATGCAGCAGATTGCCACTCGCATGGGACTAGATGTTGAGTAAGACCCTCATTCAGTGAATATTTGGTATAAATTTGTGTTTATGCGTGTACAGGTATGCGTGTTAACATTAAAAAACTTGCATCTAGAATATATTTACGCTACATAAAATACTTCACTATACTCACAGATGCATGCATTACAATGAGCATATTGCACTAGCTAGAAGTTCAGTATGGAATTTGCACAAACAGCAGTAGATTGAAAGATAAGTTGAATTAAGAAGATTCCTTCATAATTCATCTAACCTGTTTAAAAGCTGGTTTAAAACGGTCAGAGTATTTCATCCTGTCTAACAGTGGTATCACTTCAGAACTCTTAGGGATTGTTACGTGTGGAGCCCTCACACGGTTTAGAGGAATAAAAGTAACCCGGCCACCTTTTTCAGCACTTAGGTACCGGATTATTCTGGTTGATATCTCATCCGTTTCAACGACCACATGAAATAAGCTGTACAACAACATATGTTTGGCTTTAAATATGAATTAAAAAACTTTACACACAAGAATACCAAAAAATTGCAGTTACACACCTGTTTCCTGCAGTAACTTCTACTGCAGTAAAGAATTTTTCATCACAATCTAGCAACTCAAAAATTGGACCAAATACTCCAGAGATATTATGAGTCTGACAGATTCTTCGAACAGAGTTGAGTCCCCTTCTGATATCCTGAATGCTAAAAAGTGATGCTTCAGTAAATCTAAGCCAAATGGCACAAACTCATTGCTTATATTTACAAAGAATTAGCAATAAATACTTGATGTTTATATATTTTCACTCATCATATGCATCAGAATAAAAGATTGCTCAAATTTGATCGGTCGATATTACTAGCATTGCACCTGAATTCTGTTTATATTGAATTACTATTTCCTAAATTTGGGCAAATGCGGAATAGACTACATAGCACGCATATATGAAGCATGTAAAAGGATGTAATACATTATTCACTTGGAATTATTCATTATTTTAGGGGAATTCTCTTGTCAAGAAAATATAGTAGGAAACATTCCTCAAAATTTCAGCAAATAACAGTATTTACTATATAAACAAAGATAAGAAAAAATGTCGAGCAGTCACCCCAGGAGCAGCATGATCAAGACTCTTTTCTGCCTTCACAACTTCAGCTTTTAATTTATCAATTTCAGCAGCTAGGTCACTTTCCTTCTTCCAAAGAAGCCTACAACAATTAATTGTATAAATTAGAGTACGACAACTCTAGAAGTGATTCTTTCACCAGTGAAAAACAAGTGCAAAAGAATGGAAAGCAATAAAAAAAAATCACAGCACCATACTTTCGAGCATCTTGTAATTTGTCCCTTTCTGTCTTGAAACCATCATATTCTTTGAGGGAGTCAGAAATGAGAGCTTCTTGCTGTTCCAAGTCAGCCGAACGCTCCTTCGCAGTTCTATCCAGTTCTTCTATCTTTTTATTGAGTTGTTCGATTTCCTTTTGCAGATTGTCCTCCTGACAACAGATATTAATCTATATGAGCATCCAGGATAACATTCAATGCCAAAAAAAGGTCCTAAAAATTCCATGATCTATCTTTAAAGAAACACAGACGCATTATGTAAAAAAAAATGTGATAATGAGAAAAGCACTCATCTGAGAAATCAGAGTATAATATATCAAATATGACATTAGAAGTCTCACCAAGGACAAATGTAAAAAATAGAAATTTTCCTGATTTGCATGCCATCCTTGCAAGGGCCATACTAAACCCTTAGACAGGAAAAAAGTTGAGGCCTCATTTAGTTAACAGAAGCATAAAAGCATTAGCCATGTATCAGTGCATATACGAACATGACTTCTCTCAATGACAAGGCAACTATTGTCAACTTTCAAAATGGTAGGAACATGTGAATTTAAAGAAAGGTGGAGAAAAATATCCCACATCTAGCTATGCAATCATGATGATTCTCAAACTCATTTAAAAATGTTATAAAGCTTCAAAAATAGAGAAAATGGGCACACTTTCTTGCATGGAAACTGCACACCAACACATATTACCTGTACGAAGTTTCTAGGACTATATGCCATGTAATGACAATTAAAGAATAACCGTTCAGAAACAAAAAACAAAGCCAAGCAGTAAAATAACAAGAAAAGCTTGAAGTGTCCAGATAAAAGTAAAGTAGTCAGAGAACTAACAGCAACGCTTATATCGTTTCCTTAAGCTACATTTCAAATTTGTCCAGGGCATTCAATGGTTAAATCATAGGAAATTTATCAAATCATACCTAAAAGTTGAAGTATTTAACATCACTCATCTCTTGGGATCTAATTTCAAATAGCCCATCATTCATTTGATCAGCCATCAAATTGCACACCATTATGGGTTTTGAAATTTATCAGATATCACCAGTGGTGAAATATTAAATAGTTCAACTTTTAGGGATCATTTGATAAATCTCCCTTAAATAATTTGACAAAGTATCTAAACAAAAGCTAATATCTACCCAAATCAACACACATAAGTTTCAAGGATAATACTGTTTAGCATTAATGGTTTTCGATGAGATAGATGGCACCAATAAAAGAGTCCACTTGAACAAGCTGTGCCAGAAGGGAAGTTTCACTCCACCAAAATAGACTCACAGACACACACGCACCCATGCACGCGCACAGACACAGCGTGTGTGTGTGCAGAAGTTATATGGAGAAAGAAAATCTCACATATACCTGACCAGTATTAGATCTGAGTACACGCTGAAGGTCATCAATTTCTTTCTGAAGCCATTTGTCTCTAGAGGCCTTGCTTGAAAACTGAGTTGCGCGACCCTGCTTTTGGTACAAAATACTGAGCTGCTTTTCACGGTCCATTATTCTACAACCCCAAAGAGATAAAATGAGAAAGGAACCCAATAGATATTCATAACATGAGTTTTCAACACATAAACAATGAACATAAGGCTGCTAAACACATAAAACTATGACTAAACCTAACCCTTTTTTTATCTTTTCTTCTTCCATCACTTGCTTCTCATGTAAAGGTCTGATCTCTTCCAGTTCCATCCTTGAGTTCTGAATTTCTTCCTCCAAACCCTTCAAAGCCCGCTCAGCCTCTTGCTAAAGGAGCCATAAGTTTGCATCCATCATTTATTTGAAAGACAAATAGTGGTTTTGAAATCTCATATACAAATACAACCAAACTAAATCAAAACATACCTTCATCCTATTATCCCCACCAATTTTTTCTTCCAAATCTTTGACATCAAGTTCAATTTGCGCATGCATCTTGAGTGCTTCAGTATGTTGATTCTCAACTGTGGCTTTCTCATTTTTCAAAGCTTGAGCTTCTCTTATTAAAACTTTAAATTCTTTCTCCAATAATTTGATGCGTTCATGAGATTCCAGTACTCTATTGTACATGTTTGTTGAATTTTCAGAAACCTTAGTCCGAGCCTCTTCCACCTGCAATGGGGGAAAATGAGGTTGGCCAAATCAACTCAAAATACAAATAAATTATCTGCAGGAAAACATGATTGTTTTAATTGTGTTAAGCTATGTCCCAAAAGTCAGGCCCATGTCCGACTCAGACCCACTGAAAACACGAATCGAATCAGCAATTCCAAACCGAATCAACTGATTCGGAATGATTTGGAGGAAAATATAGAAAAATCAAAAAAAAAAAAGGAAGGAAAGATCATGGTTTCAAACAATAAATCATTTAAATCAGGGCAAAAAAAAAAGATTAAATAGGGGCAAAAAGAGAAAGATTAAATTGGGGCAAAAAAAAGCTATTAAATCAAAAAACAATTTCAAGAACAAGCACTAGCTCTTTTTTAATCAAGACTTGAAAAGGAACGAGATTTAAGAGCACATCCCCCATAATTTCTGTACAGCCCATTCGAATTTCCATTTTTATAAACATACCCTTTTTTATTTTATATTTATTTTAAACAATTCCCCCACATTTTTTATTTTTGACAAAATTGCCCCTACTTTGGACCTTGAAGTCCGAAATTTATTTTATTCTCGAAAAAATTAAGCCAAAAACAAACCATGGACTTTGAAGGTACGAAGCTTAACTTGTCCCAAAAAAATATAAAAAAACTTAAAAATAAAACGAAAAAAGGTCTAAAGTTTACCTTCAGAAACAAGTTATTAGTTAAGTTTGATTTTCGAAACTTTAGACCTTTAAGATCTGAAGTTTCTTCTTGAAGGTAAACTTAGGACAATCAAGGTCTGAATTTTTCTTTTTTTGGGCAATAAATTTGAACTTTGGACCTTCAATCTCCGGAGTAAAAGCAACTGGGTCAAACATAAAATTAAAATAAAATAAAATAAAGGCATGAAAGTACCCCAAATTTGAACTTTTGATTGCAAATTGGGCTTTGATCCAAAGGAAGAAAATTATGAAAGACTGCTCTTCCATCATTTTTTATGAAAGGGAGGTTTTCCAAAAATGAACCCATTTTAACACTAAAAAATAGCTGCGTGGAAGGCTGCCCTTCCACTTTACAGCTTCCGCACAATAATATCAAACATGGAAGTGGGACATTTAACTCCCACTTCCAGAAACTCCCATTTATCAGACACCCCTTAGGTATTGTTTGAAGAGAAACGATCAAAAATGAGGGAGAACAGATCAAAACGGCGAATGGAGCATTAAAGGGGGTAAAAGTGAGTTAATAATAAAGACAAGAAATCACTCAATTTTCCAAAAATCAGTTTATTCCCTGTTTTAACCAATTAAAATCGCCCCTTTCACTATAGCAAAAAGGGACGATTTCAGGCCAATGACTTTCTAGATACTGGTTTTAGTGTACAAGGACATATTTTTATTTTGGGATAGCACGCAAAATTTGAATTTATACAGTTTCACAGAACGCATTCCTGGAAAGAGATAAATAATGTACAGCCTGAGGCAGATGGCCTAGCGAGTACCTGGCACCTCATGCCCAAGCACCAGTCTATGATTTGGTTCTAATGACTAGGTCTGTGCTACAGCTGCAAAATTTAGGTTGTTGATTAGGTGTGAATGGGGAGGACTCACCAATCAGTTTCTGTTAATGGTGAGATCTTTGCTATGGCTGATGAATTAGGGTTGTTAATGGTGAGATTGCTGTGATACCTACCAGGTCCCAAATCAACATTGGTCTGTGAGAAATTCTAAATCTGAAGAACTAGGGTTTCAGTTGGCATCAATGGTAAGGTCTCTGTTAATAATTAATGCTGAAGAATTAGGATTCATTGTTAATGGTGAGATCTATGACATAAACAAAATGGCTGAGGAATTACTGTTTCAATTCAGTGCAAAAGTGAAGACTCCATTAGAAGTAAGGTTGGTGAAAAAGAAATGGGGCAGTCAAGACCAAGCCAGGGGATCTCGATGAATACACCTCCATGCTTCTGGTTTGAGGACGCCTACGTGCCACACCGGTGTTCTACTAAGCGCAAGGCCCATGAAGCAGGAAGAATAATGAAGAACCAGAATGCAACTGCTAAAAGAGAATGACGAACTAAATGAAAGCCTAAAAATTGCACCACCCTGCCAAATTTTTAGTTCAAATGACGAAGATACCAACCTCCACTATTTTCTGCCTAGCGTCATGGAGTTCCTTGTCAAAAATGGCATATTCAAGGGATCTTCGCTGCTTGTCAAGCTGTTGGTATTGTTTTAACTCCTCTTTCTCTTCATCCAACTCTTTCAATCTCTCTTCTATATACTGAACAACTTGAATTATTTGCTTCCGCTTATTACCTGTGTTAAGGAAAAAAAGATTTCATATATCAAAGGACAAATTGTAGTGAAGAATCGAAGAGGTTTTATAGAGAGCAAGAACTCACTTGTTTCTTGCATTATTTTCATACTCTCTCGACGACGCTCCTCATAAACCCGAGTACCACCAATTTCCTTCAAGAGATCCAGCCTTTCTGAATCTTTCATTAATGTCAATGAAGCAATCTGGATATAAAGTTCAATTTGTCCTATTACTTTCACAAAAGAATGGCAATAATAGCATTTCAAATACAAGTGAATTTTCAAAATTCGAAAATATCACAAAAGAGGTACCTTTCCCTGTTGTACAACATAGTATGGGTTAGAACGAGAAAAACCAGCACTTTCCAGGAGATTCATGACTTCTGTTTTCCTGCATATAACTCCACATATATATAAGATAAGAAGTGAGAAAGCAAATCAGAAGTAAACTAGAGAAAATATAACTTACGTAATATGCTTTTTATCCAGGAAGTATTCATCTTTTTTCAGGCCAATTGTTCTCCGCAAGTGCACCTCTTCCTTGTCAACCTATGACATAGATAACCACAAATCACAATATAGTCATCTGTAGAAAGAAATACTTCTACTTAAGTAGATCAGTGAGATCCCACAAGAGACATTGGATACGCAAATGTTCCAGAGTTCCGACAATGGACAATCAAAAAATGATTCTTTTCTTATTCCAAAAACTCACTAAAAACAATTCATCATCACTAGCTTCTTTTTATCATTGTTAGCCATAGCTCATTACTTGCCAACATTCGCAGTGCAGTAAAAAAAAAATCTTGTATTTACTGACATGTCCACATTCGTTTAGCTCAACCGGAAGTAGACAAAATTTGAACCATAGTTTCAAAACCCAGATACATGTGGTGGCTAGCACACCCCACAGATCCATGTTGAATCGCCAATATGGATTAGTCCAAATTGGCAATCCAGAAAAATATTAGAAAATAAAAGAAAACCGGGATTTCTTTTTCTTTTTCTTTTTTTTTTGTGTGTGTGTTGGGGGGGGGGGGATTCGGGCATGGATACCTTCCTGAACCGGTTTGATCTAAGCCAATTCCAGATCCGGGACACTGGGTTTTAAAACACTGATTTGCACCATATGCTTAATTTTGGAAATTTTCTAAAACACAAAATTTATCAATTACAGAAGTGTATGAGTTTGGTGCATTTCAAATATATTCTACCAAGCACAGCTTACTAAAGATCAATTATTGCCATTACAAATAGTATATCAGTGTAAGATAACCTTGTAAAAGACAGAAGAAAGACGCAAAACCAAAGACTTACTGGGATGCGATTGTCAGAATTATCGATAACTATCTCCACGAATGCAGACATAACTTGGTGACCTGCACCTTCCTGTTCCATTAATAAACAACATGCTAATCAAGGCACAGAACCCATAAGAAGATATTCTGGCAGTAAAACACAACTGACAGAGAAAGGAAACATACATGAAGCAGTGCATGTCTATCTTCAGTTCGCAAGTTATGGAAGAGGTCACTAAGGACAAATCGTATTGCTGTACGTGTATCAGAGATCACAAATCAGAATACAAACTGAATCAATAAATGAAAATGAATCACCATTACGAATTCAGACATACAAACAGATATCTATTGTTACCAATCCCTAGTGTACACAAACTGCAAACCATGATGAATCCTAATGCCAATAACTTTCTTACCATGAAAAAAGTTTGTTTTGCCAGATCCATTAGCACCAACTGCATAATAAACACAAGACACGAATCAAGCAAACAACAAAAGAATGAAACAAAAAGAGGCCAATAATAGGAGTATTACATCCGTCAGCACCAACTATAATAGAAAAACAAACCATTAATCACGTAAACAATGAAATAATAAAACAACAATATTAGTTATATTACAGAAAATGATCGCCCAATAATCTTGTAACGAAGCTCTAGTGAAGCATTGAATGATTGACCAGTTCGGGAACAGCACCAAACACTTTCCTAACTTTATTGGAAAAATCATAATATGTGGCGAAAACATGACTAAGAAGAACATCTAAAGGACATAAAAGTTAGTTTCATTATACATTGGAACATACACATTTAGCAAATGCTGAAACCAGTAAATTACAAGGGTATTATTTGGATTGGAACAACAAAAGGTCATTTGCAACTCCTCAATCAAAAGTTTAGAAAGTATTACCAACACAATTAACCTTTGGACTGAACGGCTCTGTGGCAACCTGTTCCTTGTAACTTTTAAATCCTTCGATGATTACCTGATAAGGGGTTCACAAGACAGACAAAATTATTCTGATCATGAAATGAAATAATGAAATTCAATGGATGTAAATACCTGTTTTATGTACATCGCTGGGGAAGAGAGTAAAGTCCAGGTGCAACTGATGATATTAGATAATTATCTTCTCTCTGGGGCAAAGGAAGAAAATGGGTGACCAATGTTAGCTGATGAAGTTGACAGAATAAAGCAGGTGCTCAACTGAAATAAGTATTATTAATGACCCGTGGCCCATCGCCATAAATAAGTGAGACCATAGAGAATGACACTTTTTCTTCTGTTTCTTTTTCCATTGCCTTTTCCTCCTTCGATTTACATATGATTGATTAAAATTTACAAGTAAGATTTTGTCTTCCAATTCCAGCTGAAATTCAGTTCTGCTCCATAGCCAAAACAATTGCACAGTGTAACAGCAAAGATACCACCAAAAATCATCCAGCACCCTCTAATCTGATTCCAGAAGGATTAACAAAAGGTTAAAATTATGAAAACAATAGCACTTTTGAGAAATCGTTACAATTGTGACCAAAATGAGCAAAACTCAGCTAGAATTGTGGCCATTTTGATGGGATTCCACCCTGTTTCACGCACTATGCATTGTGATATTGGAAAGGTTGATTTTTGGTTCACTTTTGTATTTCATTAGCTGACAAAAAACTATTTAAATTAAGATCTTGACCAAAATTCAGGTTTGCATTAGGAAAAACTAAAACCAAAATTAAAATTTCAAACCTAGTCACAGGTTCTACAGGTCAGTCATGTTTGCTACATTCATAGAGCAGTAAATGCCTTGTGAACTCAAACGCTGGACTTTGGAGCTTCATTAGTCAGTATGAGAGGTTCAGCCTCTTGGCTTAGTGGTCATAGAATAAGGGCCTGAACATGATGTCTAAGGTTTTAACTACAACTTGTATGCCTAGAAAAATTAAGCCCCCTAGACTATTCACAGATACTCTCCTCATATTCACCAAATGCATCATATAAGAAACACAAATAAATAACATTTCTAAGTAGATATGGTATTCCTGAACGATGCTTAAAGGTACAATCTTGAGCTAAGATTTTATGTTAAAGCAGGACAAGAAAAAAAATTCAACGCCACCCTCCACCCCCCCCCCCCAAAAAAAAAAAAAAAACCCAAACCCTTCCTCCAATATACTTCTGACTACAGAAAAAGAAACTGCATAAATCTAAACCCCTTCCCATAATCTCTCTCTCTCTCTGTCTTGCTGTCACTTTTTCTCTATATATCCCCCTGTTCCCCCCCCCCCCCCTCCCTCTCTCAAATCTCTGTTCATTTGCCTTCTATCGTAGCAATTTCCATGTCCTTCCTCTCACTGCATCTCATGTGCTCATTTACCCAAATATATCTTTACAATTTCTAGAGTCCTTAAGTGGTTTACATTCCCCGTTTTATGTTGCACTGCCCAATTTTGTTTAGAAAAATTACAATCAGTGATGTTCATAAGCCTTCTACTATTCTACAATTTTTTTTATTTTTTTTGGGCTTAGTTTTTGGTGAAATCATACTTCATGTTACACTCTGTGCTCTATAAATGGTTATATGAGTGCTGATTCATTTTATGTGGCTGCAAAATTGAGCAGTGAATAGTATTGGGTAGTTGTGTGATCATGTGTGTTGTTTGTTTACATTTAATTTCTGATCGACTTGGTAAAATTGACCTCCAAATAATCAAAATACTCTGTATATGAGTAGATACCCATGTTTTCACATGTTCATTGCTTGTCAATACTTATTATACACAGCATATTCATAGATTTCATTTCACTTTTTAGTAGTTTGTAAATCCAGTTTTTATGCATAATGACGTCAAGGGAACTTCAATGAACTTAAGTTTTGATTTGCAATTAAGACGTTTCTTCAGTTGTTTCTTATCAACATATAATTACTCTTGCAAATTAATGATTCACATGATTCTTTCTACTTTTAATTTTGGACCTCTAAACACCTTCACATACTTCAGATCGTGTTCTATTCAAACCACAGTCCACACTCTCAAGGAGCCAAAGCCATTCAATAAGATAGCACAGTTGATTCTTCTAAAACCTTGGATACTGAAAACTTCAAGAGTTTCTTGGATCACATGTAATTCTCTTTCATAGCTACTCCCACTCCATGAAGAGTTCCTTTTAAATTCACAGCCACTTTAACCTTTTTTTTTTTTTTGATAATGGACCTCACACTGATGCATGCATTCTACAAAGTGAGGCATAATTAACAGACAGATCCGATATAGCCGCTTTTATATAATTCTAAAGAATCTAACCCCTCTAGCTATTATTCTACCATTACTCTCTCAAACACCAGATATCACAATAGCTATTAGGAATCCCCATGTAAGGGAAACCAAGATGCCAATATAGTTCAAATAATTCTATTTCAATTCTAATGATTGTGGTACATTTCTATGAATTTGAATAGGTCATGGAAGTTCTCCTAATCATTCTTTCATGATAATACATGTCGCGAAAAATATTGAAGGGTGATCCATAAGAATCAGTTCTGACTAGAGAAAAAAATTAGGGAGTTAGTTTTCAATTTTCTCATGAGGAATCATCAGTTTCAGATAAATATTAATAGTGTAGATAGAAATCATTCAACTTGCAGCTCCAATCCAATTTGAATACAAACTCAGTACGGTGTTTTAAAAAGTGGACCGCCCAACGCCTGGTCCAGAAGGCCTGGGCGCATCGCCCAGGCTTATCCCTATGCGCCCACCTAGGCACCCGGGAACCCGCCTAGGCGCCCGCCCCGCCCAGGGGTGGAAATGCCCCTCATTGAGGGTATTTTGAGTCATTTTGTAATACTAAAGGGGTAAAATTGTGGGATTTAGGTTCATTTGAAACCTAAAAATCATTGAAGCCTATTTTAGAGAGAGAAACCCCAAAAAAAAAATTCTACTAGGCCTCCCAGGTTCTGGGCGTCCGCCAAGGCACTGGGCGGCCTAGACCCCCCTAACTGCCTAGGTGCCGCGTAGTGCTTTTTGAAACACTGACTCAGTAATAGCAATATATAAAAGCTGGACTGGTATCATCTCTACAATAAAAAATAGAACAAATACTTCCTTTTCAATTAAATTATTTAGACAGTGATAAGACGAGGCTTAAGAACATATTAACTACAAATCAAGACATGAGTACATAAAAGATGCCTTAGACGCAACTATGTGCAATAACCTACAAAATATTTAAAAAAAAAAAAAATCTAAAACTACTCCATTGATAATAAATACACTTAAATTCAATGTAAACACCTAAGAAGCAATTCAAATGGAGAATACATGCGGTTATACTCATTTGACAAGCAATAGAGAAGTGAAAGACATAGGATTCTACTCAAACACAATATATTTTTAGTAATGTGAAGTTCAATATCACCAAGTTGGTCAATCTTTAAATCTAAATAGACAGAGAGATGCCACCCAGTACTATTCATTATTCAACAATAAAACCGCAGTCATATGAACAAGCAGTCACCCATAACCCATGTCAAACATATGATGTTAAGTTGGTAACACAAAGTATGCAGTTGCAACAAATGAAAAGACCATCCAGTAGCACATGGCTGTTAAACACCACTGAGTACCCTGATTCTTCAAAGCATAGTTTCACAATGCGACACAAAATGGGGAGCTTAAACCACTCTCCAGAGTCCAGATATATATTACCAAAAATACTGAGTAAATGGACACATCGATACTGAAACCCTGAAAGTTGTATATGAACCTAAAGAGGATGTTTACATGTGGTTTTGCACCTTTAAGGTGATCTCTAAAGCAGGTTTCGTGCTCTATGATCCATGAATCGCGACACAAAACCATGAAGTTAAGAATTCCCAATCATATGGAATTCAAATCACATTCAATGGAAACCATGTTCCCGAACTTAAAAAGCAAGAGAATCTGGAGGTCTTGAAGTAAGATGGGACAAGAGAATTTACATGGAGAGGAAGATCCTGAAAATTGCCAGGATAGGCATCAAATGGAGAGAGAGAGAGAGAAAAAGGGGGCGGAATGAGAAAGCAATTAAGGTAAAAATAAAGAAAAATGAAGGGAAAGATAGATAGGAGAGGAGAGAGAGTGTGCGCGTGCGTTTCATAGAAAATTAGAGAAAAGGAGAGAAGGTGAGAGATGGGTAGATAAGAAATTCATGACAGACGGGAAACAAGAGAGAGAGAGACAGAGTGGAGCAAGCAACAAGTGCGAGGAAGTGAGCTTAAAGTGACAGAGATAGACAGATAGAGAGAGAGGAGGACATGAAGAGAGAGAGAGAGCCAGGGGGGGAGAGAAGGGAGCTTAAAAATGATAAGAGAAAAAGAATAACAAACAGACAGAGAAGCTCACATCTGCAGAGCTAGGGTACAGCGAACACCGAGTTGAGAAAACAGCTTCAAGCCGGTTTTCGATCCAGAAATTTCAAGCAAACGGAACAGGTCTCGTTCTTTCCCTCTATCGCTTTCTCTCCCTGAAACACAGTTCACAACCCCTCTCTCTCTACTTTCTCAGTCGGTCAGTCCCTCTCTCTCTACTTCCTCTCTTTCTCTCTCTACTTTTTACCCAAATGTATTTTAAAAGCAGGAGGAGCGTATGGAGTTACACACTTGTAATTCCTGGTTTTTTTAGTTACTATTTTTAATTCTGGAAAAATTGGGCGGGGGCGGGAATCGTCCTCCTTAAGCCTCGGATACGAGCGATGCTTCAATTTTAATTATCAGAATTTTATTTTTGCGAATATAAAATAAAATTTCATTTCAGGGCCCAAATGTCGTGAGATCCCATGGGTTCACATTGTCTATTGAGTCCATCAGGTAAAACCCGATTGAGATTATTTTTAGGACCCCATCATGGGAAGCGGACCTGGACCCGACCAGAGACCCAACGTTCGGACCCGACATAGGTCCATGTATGGGTCCAATAATTGGACCCGTTGGTTTAGGTCCACACTATTTGGGTCCATGCTGACCAGACTCCAAATAGTTTTATTATATAATGGGTGCGGTTTATATAGAGTGGGTGCGGTTTATATAGAGCGGAGGCTCTAAACAATCAAATTGGAGCCCACCTTCAAATAGTGCCGAGAAATATGGTTTCAATGCTGAAAAGTTTTGTGATAGCCTTAAATTATATTTTCATATTTAGTTATAAAATTTTAAACTTAAAAAAAGTGTAGATTAAGCATATATGTGAAAATTTGAAAATCTTTAAAATTGATGATCCAAAAATGCATTACAATATGCACTATTTTCAAAATTTGAATCCATTTTTTTCTCATGGGAAAAAGTTTATATAAGGATGCAACCTTATAATGTAGAACTACAGTTGCACCTCAAAAATCCATCATAAAAGGTAGTTTTAATGTCGAAAAACCCTTTAATTGATCATCTCGACATCGAGATGTATGACTACGAAAAATAAAAAGATTTTAAGTCTTGAAAATAGTGTATTTTTACAACATTTTATCTACACCGTCCATTTTCAAGATTTTCATATGTTTATAGATCTAATTGATTTTAATAATTTTTAACTTAAATTTTTATAATTAAATATAAAAATAGATTTCGAGATAATCTTAATAACATTTTACATCAAATTTATATACCATGATAAAATTTGAAGGTGCACCTTACCTCTATAGCTACGGATGCATTTGTATGCCAATTGCACCTTGTATCATTTCCATGCATCTTGATGTCAGGATGTTCAATTTAATGATATTTGAGCATCAAAACACTCTCTTTTAATTAAATTTGTGAGCTAGGCTCTAATTTGATTGTTTAGAGCCTAGGCTCCATATAAAATTTCCCCTTTTATAAATAATATTTAATATATAAATCTTAAATAATATTTAAATAAATTTAATTATATATTTTTATTTCATTGTCATCATTATTTTAGTTTTTTTCCAATTAATTGGAGTCCGCCATATGTTATCCATTTTGCTCTAATATATTTTCGGTTATAACATTTAAATAATACATATATATTACATAATATTTAAATATATGTATTTATTATTTTGGGTCGGGTCCATTTGGATCCAATTGGGTCTGGGCCCGGGTGTGATGTTTTCTGATCTGGTTGGGTTTGGGCCAAGCTCGTTGCCACCCCTGACCACTTAAAATCTAACATAAGATATGAAATACTTAATTCCAAAATGGATCTCATGATCTCCATTGAAAAAAATCATCCTAAGTAGCTCTATTGCCCATGACAGTAAGTGTGTGGCGTGATCTCGTGGGAGTACGTAATGGGGCAATTAAATTTAAAATAAGAAAAATCTTCAAAGAGTACAAGCAAGCATATCCCGCATTTATTTCTATTTAATTTAAAGTGAAAATTATAAAATACACCATAAATGGGCTATCTACACAACTTGCCCCTCCCCAAAGTTTTCTCACACTTTCTCCCCCTAATAACATTTCCTCGCAAAAACCCTCCAACCGAAAAGTAACAAAAAAACAAGACTAAAATACTGTCTTTTCTTTTCACACGGCCTTCTCTCTCTTGTTTCTTTTCACAGGGCCTTCTATCTCTTGTTTCTTTTCATGCAGCCTTCGGCTCCGGCAATGGAGGACTGCGCTCTGGTAGTCACAATGTGCGCTCCGGCAGTGCTTTGTCTAACCCGCATCGCTCTGACATACTGAGAACTGCGCTCCGACAGTGATACTGCATGCTTCGACAATCCGATAATGCACTCTAGCACTGAAAATATGCACTCTGGCAGTTCGCTCCGACAATGTAGCACCACACTCCAACAGTGCTTCTTAACATTCCGCTCCGATAGTAGTATACTGCGCTCCGGCACTACTCTATTTGGGATCGTACATTGATTTGGTTTGTATGGGAAGGGCATTTCCGTCAAAATAATAATAACTTTTACCTTGGGGGGGTTTTACTATGAAATCTTGCTTAAGGAAAAAAGTGTGAGAAAAATTTGGAGTGGGGGTAAGTTGCATAAATAGTTTATTTTACGATGTATTTTGTAATTTTACGTAATTTAAAAGTGTTTCATCAAATAACATGTAATTATGAGTCATAATAGTTGATATTTCAATGGGAAAAGTGCTTGGTGGGTCAACCAACTCAATGTAGATATGCGGCCCCACTTCAAAATCTATTTTTAAGATTGATTTTAGATCCAAATTTTTTTATATTTGTTAATCTCAACTATCACGCTGATTATGAATTTCGAATTTTTACTTTTTTTAAATAAAAATTATATTTTTTATCGTATTTTTCCACTATTCATTTTGATTTATAGCATGAGCACCACTTCTTGATGTCCATATCTAAGGCGGAAGTCTGATACATGAGGAGATGCACATATATTTTGGTGAGTCGGTGACTCACCAAAGCTATGTCCGATTTTAAATATGCATTTGAATATTCAAGTGAAATACCAAATAAGTTGTAATAGTAGATGTGATTAATTAAGTCACAACTTAATTGTGCATTTTAATCAATACAATATCTCAAACGGTTCTATAGGACCACTTGTGAGGGTATTGTTTGTACTGAGCAGAGTACTAAAAATATGGTCAACACCCAACCATAACTGATGTTTCTTAAGCACTTAGGTATTTTGGAGAAAATATATTCCTAAGTTATCAACAAAGTAGTTACTTTAATGAGTTCATTCAACTTAAGTGTATCCTATGTTATTTGTTAAAAAACACTAAAGATGTATCTTTTTATAGGGTTTAAAACTATAGAAATTGGAGCCATCATCATTATCGGAGCTTTTTTCCAACTATTTTAGATTGACTATGATAAATATTGAAATAAATTACTAGAATACCCCCTTGTGTTTCATCTTCTAATCTCACAAAAATAAATATCAATAAAAAACAAATATCCCAAGTTTTGAACCTATTACAGGCATGACAGTTGTTATTTGGTTGAGGCCACCTAAGTCAAGCTAAACCACATAAATGCCACTTCCTAAACAAGAGTTTTCAATAAGAATAAATGTTGAACCGACAACATGCATCCATTTATGCTTGGGCACATTATTAAAAATACCCATCATTGTTTGGAATTTAGAACATGAACGCTTTTTACTACAATATTATTGATCATAGGAGAATTTAGAAAGGAACATAAAGATCAAAGAAAAAACTACATCAAAGTCCCTTTATAAGCCTTCTAAATTTGAGGATGGGGTTGGGGTCGTGATGGTATCACGACTTGTGCACCAGTTAAGGTCTAGGCTTCCATTATCACCTAATGCATTAAAAAACCGCTAACGATTTAAAAAATGGGCAGGGTTCATCGTCCTCACTAATTTACCCAAATCTATGGCTACGAACCAAGCAAATATCAATGTAGGATAAAAATATTTTTTGATAAAAAAAATTTAACCAAAATGCCTCTACAATTTCCAATGGTATTTTGGTTACTTTATCTAATAAGAAATAATTTTTCTAGGTGCGCCCCCGTAAGCAACGAGCATGCCTTAATTCTAATGTCAACATAATTTATATTGAATAAATTAAAAATAAAACAATATTAATCATGACATTATGAGTAAAGTCGTCTTAGCTGTTCAGTTAGATTGGATCGATAGGAGACCAATACTCGCATATGCTATATTGGAAGGTGGAGTCACATGTAGAGGATTCCATCTTAAATATAAACACAACAATGTGGAATACATATTTTAAATCATAATATTTGAAATCGAATAACACATCCCTAAAATGCTCTGCAAATTCATTTCAATTAGATACTTCATTGGAAAGTTTATCAAAAGATATTCAAATTGCCCGTTTTCAAGCCTTGAACAACTAGAGCATTTAAATACCCCGTTAAGTAATTCAAGCCAAATGACATGAATAACCCTATTATTGTAGGGTCCTAAACTCAAAATACATATTCCATACTAAAATCTACTGACCAAGGTTCTTAAAACAAAACAAACATGATCATTAAGCGAGCTTAGTAAATTGTTGGTTATGCCCCCAGCAGGGGTTAGGAAACCAAAACGTCACATTTTATTCACTGGAAATACTTGTTATGAGTTCCTAATTTTAGGCTTGTAATGACAACAATAGTAGGAAATATATATCAAGAGACTATTTATTTTTAAAGCAAATAGGTCATAATCACTATTGTCCATCGGATTTCAAATTGGATGGTTGTGCCAGTGTGATTAACTAAACTTAAAGTTAAAATAAAATAATTTAAAATGTTGTGACACACCTGGAGCCATTCAATTTGACATCTTATGGCTAGTAAAAATTGTGATCTCCTTGTACCAAAGATAAATACTATTATAGTATAAAATACCATAATAATATCATCATTTTAGTTTAAATTGAACGGTCCAAATAAAATCACGGTACTATGAAAGTCATCAACTTTTTTTTATTAAAAATCATTGTTGCAAGTTCCTAATTCAATAGAGGGAGGCATTATTGTCATTGCTCTACCAAATGGTCTGAGCAATATCATGTTTGCAGCCATATCCATGGCTAGCAACACAAACTCCTTTTTTAAAAAAAATCTGTCGCCTTTTCCAAACCCAATATTAAGAAATGCACCGTATAAGAATCCATTGTAAAAGTTTTCTAATAAAAATTTATAATTTTGGTAAAAAAAAAGAAAAAGGAATCCATTGTAAAAGTTATAATTTGAATACTAGGCACATCTATGTGAAAATATTTTTTGGAAAATATTTTTACGATGAAAAAACTTCATGTGATTAAGCGTGAGAATCTTTTTACACCAATTGGTCCCTTTGTAAATTTTTATACCAGTTGATGTGAAAATATTCTCACAATGAACCACATGAGAAAAAATTTTCACGTAAAAATATTTCTTAAAAAATATTTTCATGCAAACCAAACATGGTTTAAGAATTATTTTGTGTAAATTGAAATATTTTAGGAAAAAAAGAATTAAGATAGAAAACAAGAACCACTTAGATAACCTCACGAGGATTTCTACCTCATCCAAGAAAATCTTATTTGCCCCCAGAACATGTGAAAAAACTCCATTTCCTCCAATGTTTTATTTGATTCCTGGCTCTCAATACACGTTTCTCTATGTATTTCCCGGTGCTTAATGATTGTTATTCTCTCAAAGAGGTAACTGTAAATATTCCTTATTTTTTTACAAAATTTAAGAATATTTATTTTGAAAAAAGTTTATATAAGGTTGCGACCTTAAAATGTAAAACTGCAAATGAACATAAAAAATCCTCTCGGAAAAAGTTGTTTTAATATTGAAAAACCCTCTAATTGATCATCTCGAAATCGAGATGTATGACTATAAAAAAATAAAAAGATTTTGAATCCCATAAATAGTGCATCTTACAACACATTATCTAGACCATTCATTTTTAAGATTTTCATATGTTTATAGATCTACTTGATTTTAACTATTTTTGAAAGTTAAAATTTTAACTATTTTTTAAAGTTAAAATTTTAACTATTTTTTAAAGTTAAAATTTTAACTATTTTTTAAAGTTAAAATTTCATAATTAGATATGAAAAGAGATTTTGAAATAACCTTAAAAATATTTTACATCAAATTTATATGTTATAATAAATCTTGAAGGTGCGCATTAATTGGATTGTTTACGGTTGCTACCTTGTGGAAACCACACCCATTTATTTTATAAGTACAATTATGTCATACTAACCTACTTTTAAGAACATGTTAAGTATATAAATTTTACCTTTTCACTTCCATATATTGGATTGACTTTGTGTTCGCATACTTATTACCATCACATATATAAAAATATAAAAATATTTAAAAAAATAAAATAATCAAAATAAGGTGTGGATTCTATAAGGTTGCAACCTTAAACAATCTAATTAAAGCGCACCTTCAAATTTTATAATAACATGTAATTTTAATGTAACCAACTCCTAAGATTATCTCAAAATCTTCATATCTCATTATAAAATTTTAATCTAAAAATGGTTAAAATCATGTAGATTTATAACATATGAAAATCTTGAAAATCGACGGTTTAGATAATGTGTTGCAAGATGTATTATTTTTGGGACTTAAATTTTTTTTTTTTTTCATATTCATACATCTCAATGATCAACATTAATACAACATTTTCCGACGGATTTTTGAGGTGCATCTTATTTCTACATTTTAAGGTTGCAACCTTATATAAACTTTTTCCATCAAAATATCCATTCAAGGTAGTTTAGTTAAATTTTTATTTTTAAAAATATTATTTTATATTTTCTAGTGCATATCAGCGTGAAGTCTGGATAGCCAAAGTTTGAAATTAATTTGATATAGAATATTGTACATGTTCTTAAAAAGTGTTGGATATGATAATAAAATAAAATTGAGAATAATTTTAAGTTCCACAGAATATCTCATTCCTCACTCCAAATTGGAAATTTCCCTCATTTTAACGTACTCTTTTTTCAAGTTTCAATACCCAGTGTGCCCGAGTCTCTCTCTCTCTCTTATATATTTCTCTCATTTCAATCCTTTTTTTTCCAAGTTTCAACACCCAGCCGGCATGAGGCCCCCCCCAATCTCTCTCTCTCTCTCTCTATCTCTCTCTTTCCAGCCCTAGAATCCCAGAGCCATAATCCATCAAAGAAATTACATTGCAGCTCCTCAATGGCAGCCAACCAAGAACACGTGAAACATGCCATTTCATATGTAATACTGTAGTGGAAACTTTGCATATATCCAATGCAAATACCACCTACATCATATAATTATACTCACAAAACAGAACAAACACATATAACGGTCCATGAACCACCCAGAACTCGCGTCCCACATAAATGAACCACACGGGGGGGCCCAAGTTTTTCGGGCCCAAAACGAATACAACCTGGGTCAAAAAGACAACGATGAAGAGAAATCAGAAAAAACTACATAGCAAAATAGAACATAATATGTGTGTGTGAGAGAGAGAGAGTTACAGTATTGGAACATATGCAGAGCAAAAAAGAACTTTGCGGCATATGTGAGAGAGACATTAGAAGGAAATATAGAGACCTGACATGCACACAAAACAGACTGAGACACGCACATATGTATATATATATATAGAGAGAGAGAGCTGAAATTCATGCAGATATCACACCTCAAACAGGTGCGCAGAGAGAGAGAGAGAGAAAGAGAGAGTGAGAGACCTGGAAAAATCACACAAAACACAGATTGTTAAGCCTCTGGAACGGGAGCAGCTTGTCGCTTCATGGTAGCGCACTTGATGAGATGGTTGTAGCTGCCTTTCTCCTTGAAGAGCTGAGAGAAGTGGTGCTTGCAATAAAGAATGCCTTCGAGTGCTGCATAGGTTGATGGAGTGATTGGGCAGCCTCCATGGGAGCATTTGAAGCAGGATTTGTGATAGGATTGACTCTCTACAGTCACCTGAGGATTCCACCAAAATATACTTACAACTACTAAAACCTAAAAAAGAACCCAAAAACAGGTATACATGTTAATCCATTGAATTACGTGGTCATCAGAGGTAGCAATCACCCTCCTAGAATTATCTCTCTCACCCATCTTTCACATGCAGCAACATTTTCTTTGCTCTGCATTTCTCTCTCTCTGTCTCTCTCTCTCTCTCTCACACACACACGCCCACCCACCCACAGCCAACCACCCTCCCACCAACACACCCACCCACCCATCTTTCACATGCAGCAACATTCTCTTTTATCTGCATTTGTTCCTTTCTATAACTCTCTCTCTCTCTCTCTCACTCTCACATACACAAACACACCGCGACACCCTTACAAACTATAATAAAGAAAGGGGACATGATTATCAACTATTCAACTGATTCATAGAACAAAATCTGTTCTATAGGAAGAACACATTTCAGAACTAATAAAGGGTTGCTGTAGTGAGCATCAATTTTGTTGAGGATTTCACAATGTATTTTCTGTTCCAATACTCGTTAATTACAAGGTTATCCTTAACAAAGTAAAGGTTAGAAGGTGTATTTGTAGGAAGGCACACTACAATCCAATGTGATAGGTGAAAATCATAGTTTATTGAGGCCATCACTGTCCAATAACGGATGGAGAACGAGAAAGTGTAACCCGCAATTGGAGTCACCTCCTGTTCTTTTAGGCCAACTCTCACCATCACCATCCATCATTTCATCCAACGGTGATGATCCTAATGGACTATGGTATTGCATATACCATAGAACTATCCTACTTTCTTTGCAGGTTTACTGCAAAAGCCAACAAGAATTAAAGGAGTTGTGAGCAGCATTTAAAAAGTGGAATCATCCTCCGAATCACTAGAGGCCCGAGCACAAGTCCCCCTGGTCTGACTCGGATGAGTCCAGGTTGAAACGGATAATTTCTAACAAGAAAAATTTTGAAGTAATGAAAATTCAGGAGGCTCGGCCGGTTCTGTGGTTTTTCGGCCCAGAATCTCCTGGCATCCGGGCAGATTCAAGCGAATCGTGAGTTGGCATGGTGACTTTTTAAACACTGGGCGTTAATATAACAAGGGAGCTATCACCCAACACAAAAACACAAGTCCATCACCATCAGGTAAGAGATTGGAAACACAATGGAAAAGAACAAGGACATGGAAAACTAACCTTTTCCAAGGGATATGCAGTTTTACCACAAGTCGCGCATTTGTCTTGTGTCCCAGAAAACATGGAGGCAGCTTTGCTAGGTGACCTAGTCTGAGGCAAAAGATATAACAAAAATATTAATATCAGAGAGAGAGAAAATGACATGGGAGTTATTTCATCACTCAGACCATCCAAGGAAATAATGGATGTTGCAGAGTGTTAGAACCCCACTATTGGGGTCATCTTGTGTTTTCTGGATCCCACTCTGTCCATCCCCATCCATGTCACTGGATGGTGAAGGCCTCAGTGGACGATGTTTTCTCCATTGAACATTTGATTATTTTATACTATTTCATTTACAAATTAGAGCTTCAAAACAAGCCGGTGAAAAAAAGGGAAAATTTTCAAAATTTAGACATTGCTTTACCAGTTCAGGCGTCAGCTTCTCAACTGATTTTGCAGCTGCCAAGAGAAAGACAACATGACTAAATAAGATTCGAGTTGTTACATTTGTAAGGATCTAAAAAGGACACTAAAAGAAAAAAGAATTAGTGCAATAATTCTAACAAACAAGGAAAACTCACGTGACTGAAAGCTCTTGTTGAAACTGCCAGTCTCCTTAAAGAGCTGTTCAAAGTGCGGCTTACAGTAGAGCACACCTTCCATGGAAGAATAATTACCCAGCTGCATTTACAACAACAGTGCATGAAAAATTGCAAAATTCCACGATTCTTGAAATTTAAACCAGTATATCACAAATAAACCCAAAAAGGAGATTATTTTCCTCACTGTGAAGCACAAATACTTATACATGCCTAACTGCCTGTGTGGTATCATCACTGGCACTGATTCCAGATACTGCTTAGATAATTGTAAATATAAAATCACACAACTACAAAAACATAACATGAATTAACTATATGCATTAATGAATTTGACGAATATACATGTGTTAATGCAAGTTAAAATCTATATCTATAGATGTCATAGATAGGCACAGTGTTTCAAATCCCGGAGCGGTGGGGCAGATCGTTCACCCTTAGATTCGTGTTGGATTGCTGGATCGACGATCCGGAGGGTCTGAATCAGTCCGAATCAGCGATCCACAAAAGTATTAAAAAAAAAATGAAACAAAATTAAAATTAAATAGATATAGAGGGGACCTAAGAAAATATTAGATAACTTAAAAAAAAAGAAAAAAAAATAGATAAGGCCAGTTTTATGAGGGAACAGGGCTAGGACCCATACAATCTTGGAACCGGTTTAGTCCCGATCGATTCCCATCCGAATCGGCGATCAGGATCGGAAATTGCCAGGTTTTAAAACACTGGACAGGATACTTGAATGCATCTCCTAGTAATGGATTTACAAAAAATGTTAAAAGTTCCAAGTTACATCCCTTTTATCTATATCCATACCTCATATCAAATCTCGGAATAGTAGATTCTCAAGAAACCCCACGCACATGTGTGAATACAGGCATGATGATTTTTAAACCCGTGCACAATGTGTGAGGAATTTTACATAAGCCCTCCAAAAGAATAGCATATTTTTGGCTGTTTTCCGGGGAAGCTACCACAAAGAGTTACATAGTCGAAATACAACGCATGAGCCTGAAACACCGAATTCTGTCCAATCAAAGAGCTTACCCTATGAAGGCAAATCCTAATCCATGCACATAAGGATATCTTTGAATAAGTATGTGTTTATGTGCACATGAGGATATCTTTGAATACATATGCGTTTTTGTGTAAATCAGTGTAGGAAAAATTGAACCAGAACAGTTAAGCGATTCAACCGGCCTAACCGGGCAAATCCTGAAGGGTAAAAAAATGCAAAAATCTAATAAGATATGAAAAGTATAATTAAACAAAACACATTTAAATGAAGTTGAAAATTGACAAAAAAAAAAATGGATTTTAAAGAAACGATTTGTGCCCAGGGGTATTTTAAAAATTTTCCAAAAAAAGATGGGAAAATGTAAAAATAAGTATTAATGGCCAAAAAAAATTTCAATCTTTGCCAAAATGATAAAAAAAATTAAAAAATACATTATAAACAAATCGCTTATTTTTTGGGATTTTTTATATATTTTTATATTTTTTTAAAAATACCCGGTTGGTTCATCAAAACCGGTTGAAACCAATGGCCGATTCCGATATAACCAGGTGGTTATGATTTGAACTGCACAATTTTTCCTACACTGGTGTAAACACACATGTGTATATGTATACATGCATGCATTCAGGTCATTTCATGTTGTAAGCTTCTATAATAACAGTCTAGCGAACTTCATGTGATAACTAAATGTGAGATTTCATGGTCAATTTAAAAAAAAGAAAAGGAAATAAGATTTCATGGTTATTTAGCTTTCCACAGAAGCTTCAGATCTATCAGGAGGAGAAACAACAGCTATATGGGTAGCAATCTCATCAATGCTGCTTACCAAATGAGTAGCAGTCTTACGGTGATGCCAAAGGCCAAATGGTAAACAATCTGCATTTCTCATGGCAAGATCTACAAAACTAAGTAAACCAATTACGGAACTAAGTAAACCAATTACAGATGAACTCTCTACAATCCTCTAGAGTGGCAAACAAGAACAGCTCTCCAGGCGAATGAGAGGCCAGAACATTTCTAATACATTGGTTCTAGCAACATAGACATTGACAATGACAATTTTCAGATAACAAAAAGAATAATAGCAGCGCTATTCATTATTGATCCCTACGAAAAGAATTACAATCAAACGAAAACAATATGTTTTCTTAGAAGGTAAAAAGAAAAGAGTAAAGTGAGAATCTGTGTATGAAGACGCAAATGACTTGAGATTCTACCTTCAAGGTGCCTTTGCAATGGTTGCACTTGAAGCAAGATTTGTGGTACAATACCCCATCAGCTGAAAGCTGATCCATCACATACACAGTCTTCTCACAAGCTTTACACTTCTGCTGTGTTCCACTGAAAGCCATGGCCCCAACTCCCGAGCTTTTAATACCAAAAATGGACCCCACCAGTAACAATCTCAAGATCCTACCACCAAACAAGACTGGTACAGTCACAAATACGCTAAATATCTATATGGTGATGGCTATAAAGAAGCTTGGGCCTTAAATCCAAAGCTTTAACACTGAACTATAATGAATCAGTCACGAAAAGTTTTGACTGTAGATAAATAAACAAACTTGTTCACACAGCCCGCTAGACCTGCTAAATTGCATAAACCAAAAAGTACCCAAGCTTAAGTTCCAAGGTTTGGCCCCAATCTAGAAAGGATCGGTCACAAAGGCTCAAATGTCAGCTCTTTCGTACGAATAAACAAAATGAATCCTTGAAACTTGATTTAGGGATAGTTGATCATTGGAGATTTCGACTCTGCAAAGTTCAAAATCTTCCTCTGTAAGAATAATGCCAGATTGTTATTAAAAGAAAATCATATAATTAATATCCTTTACACCACTATTAGCACTGTAATTAAGCAGAGATGGATCAATCTCCAATCCCATTTAGAAAAGCTTGGATCACATATTTCTTTTTCAAAATGCCAGAATCTTAACAATCCAAGCATGTTCATTTGGACAATATGCCACACAAAATAAATGAAAATTGCCATGAAACCCGAAAAAATGCAATTTTTTTTACAATAGTAAAACTACTAAATCATACCGAAAGTTAATTAATCACTTGAATCATCAAATATCAGATTATCTAGAATTCCGGATCAAAATTAAAAAACTTTTATACAAAGAAATGCACTGCAACAGCCATGAAATACGCACAATCTAAAAAAATATTATGACTATCAATTCTGAATTCTTCATTAAATATGAAAAATCCCTGATAAATCACTAAACCATACAGAAAATTAATCAATCGCTTGAATTATAAACCATCCGATGTAGCAACATTTCACATTTTCTAGAACATTCGATCACAATCAATTTTTTACAGGCAAAAACAAAAAAGGAAAAAATGATGCACTGAAATAGCCATGAAACAGGCAAAAACTAAAATATGACAACTATCAACTCAGAACTCTTCCTCAAAGATGACAAATCCCTAGCACTATCAGATGAACAGGACCTTCAATAACCAGCCATAAGCTTAACCTAAAATCCACCAAATTTAACATAGTAACTCCTAAAATCAATAACAAAACAAATTTCTAGTCCAATACCAATGACTCAATCACAATACGGACATTAAAATGCAGAAAATGCACACAATCGTGAAAGCAATCCTTTGATCCAATAAAGGAAAGAGAGAGATAAAACCTATAAATCAGAGTCCGATAAAAAAAAATGGAGGAATTTTTGAGAGGGATGGAGAAAACATACATAGCACAAGGCCCAACACGGTGCCCTAATTTTGGAGGGATATTTGCTTTTTGTCGCGAGCAGATGCCGCAACATAAAACAGCGAGAGCAGAGGAGATAATGACGGTCATACCCACACATGGATAAACCCTCTTTGTCCCTGACTTCATTAAAATTCTCGTGTGAATCCTTACCATTTTTTTTTGTAGAAAAATTGTGATCGATTCTAATGTGCTCCTTCCGGATCAAATTGTATATTTTTTCCCTCTTGCAAAAAATTAATTTTTGGAGCATGATTTGGATTACTAGATGTATGATATTTTAGTACACATAGATTTTACTGTACAAAAATTGAATTGTTCGTGTCTCGCTATTGAGCGTGATTTTTTTCTTGCATTTCTGTAATGTCTATGCAAAATCATTACTCTTTTTATTTATTTATATATATATATATATATATATATATATATATATAT
>NW_006499435.1:3674472-3717864 GCF_000471905.2 Amborella trichopoda
GTGGGAAAGCTTTTTATGTTCTTCCTACAACATAAAAGTTTTATCCTTCCCTACCATCCCGCTATCCATTTTTTATCAAGAGCGCCACTCACCGTTTGATCTTAGATCCGACGTCTCAAAGTATTTTATTTTTAGTTTTTTTAATACAATTTTTTTTTAATATGAAATTTGGTACGTGTGATCTTCTCATTGGGGTGCACCTATAAAAAATATTAACAATAATTTTTTGATAAAATATAATAACCAAAATACCTTTTGAAACTTTTAAGGGTATTTTGGTTATTTTATTTTATTAAAAATATTTTTTTTATATTTGTCGTTAGTACGAGTTTAATAGAGAAATAAACTTCCAAAATTTGATGTCAAAACAATTTATAGAATAAAATTTAAAAATAAAACAATGTAAAGGCATGACATTGTGATTGAGGCAATCTTAACCCTCATTTCAGAAATGAACACTTGCATAAGGGGATGATAGAGCTTTTATGTTGTTGGGGGAACATAAAAAGCTTTTTATATATATATATATTAGTTTAATTGCTAGGTTTATAAAGTCGACTCATGAAATACGAGTCCTTAAAGATAAAATGGGTTTTAACCCATGCAAACTGTACATTTAGAAACACAATTTTAGGATCGTCAATTTTAAGTATTCACAAATTTACCAAATCTATGCTAGAATAAAATTGCAAGCAACTGTAAAGGTTTTCATCACCAAATTTGCGATGTCCAATGGGATTATGAGGTACGTATACACAAAATGAGAAAAGCTATGCCATTGAGGAAAAAACAAAAGGGTCCCCAACTTTTTGATCTTTGAAATGGAAGAAATTGGAGTGCTTTTTTTTTGTCAGATCTGACTCTTCCATATGGCAATGATTTTGTACCAAAAAATGGGGGGGGGGGGATATATATTTCAAGAAATGAACAATAACTCGAGTTCTACATCACCCGAGCAAGTACGAGTATACTCACCTGAGTACTATCCACCATCTTATGAACCCGAGGGATTACATGGGAACTCATCCAGGCCATAGGCTGAGGCCAAGTAAATATCCCAGCCTAATTCAACTACTTAAATTCCTACCACGCAATGTGCATATATGCAATGGTAAACTATACAAAATTAGAGAGAGAAAAATCATAGTGAATACCTATTTGACCATGGTTTGCAAATGATAGAGACAAACCAGAGCGCATGCATGTACCTAGCTAAAGAAAGAGGTATGTTTTTCCTTAATACACACAATGTACGTATAGATCAACATTGGGTTGGCGAAATCCAAATAATCATATTTGTTTCATATGAATATATTTTTTGAAAAATATTTTTACGTGAAATAATTCCCTCATGTAGATAAGAGTGGGAATATTTTCACATTAATAAATCTATGTGTGTCTTTTCACATCAATTGGCAACTAATTGTTGTGAGAATATTCCTACACTTAAGTATACAAGAGAAATTTTTTATATGAAAATATTTATTGGGAAATATTTTTTCACAAACCAAATGTGCTCTTAAAGAAAATTTGAGACGAATGTGGCATCGTCAAAATCCAAATAAATTATGCTAAAGAAATTTTAGGATAAACATGGCATTGTTAAATTCTAAAGAAACTGGAAAAGGTTTATATACTTCCCCTACAACATAAAAGATATATGCTTTCCTTACCATCCAGCTGTCCAATTTGATCAATAGAGTCACTCACCATTGATCTTAGATTCGACGTCTTAAAGTATTTTATTTATAGTTTTTTTTATACAAATTGTATGAATATGAAATTTGGTATGTGCCATCTTTTCATTGGAACGCAGCTATAAAAAATATTACAAATAAAATTTCAATAAAATATAATAACCAAAATAGCCCTTGAATATTTCTTTAGTACGAGTTTAATAGAGGATTGGACATCTAAAATTTGATATCAAAATAGTTTATAGAAAAAATTTAAAATAAAATAGTATAAAGATATGATATTATATTTAAGACAATCTTAACCTTTCAATTAGAATGGACGGTTGGATAAAGGGAAACGTATGAGTTTCATGCCGTACGGAAAACATAAAAAGCTGGGTCACATAATTATGCTGAAAATCTTATAGAATGAATATGTCATTGTTAAAATATATAAGGGTACAGGGCGTTAAAAAGTAAAAAATAAAGTGAAATGCGGAGAATGATGGTCCCTCAGGGGTAAAAGTGAAGAAAAGTGGTGTCTGACGTGTTTAAATTTTTCCGCTTAATTTTGTCCACGTTGTGGGTCCCGATCTGCCCACTCGACAGCCTTTTTTTGGCTGGGGCTGCTTTCCCCTCTCATTGGCCTCTTTTGACTCCTAAAATTAATTGGAGATAATTCATTCAAATTTCTTAGAATATTTGATACGTAATGGATTTTTACACTACTTTTCCTTCTTAAATCAATTTTTTATATATATTGTGGGGTGCATAATATAACAACATTATGCATTGGTAAAAGACGTCATTTGTTGTTTTCTCTTCTTTTTTTAAGAAAAAAATTGTTGGGATCTGCCTTAGCATTACAATATGACTATTTTTATTTTTAAAAAATATTGGATTTTGGGTCCTTGAAAGTTCTTACGAATTAAATGCTCTATATATAATTTAAGGATATTTAAAAATGTGTGGAATATATATATATATATATATAGAGGTTTGTCACTAGGTTGAAAAGGTTACAGCCTCAAAGGTCTTAAAAATACTCCCACAAAGAATTTTAGGAGTGAATGGTCGATATGTTCATGTATAAGCATATAAAAAGTTTGATTTGATATTTTCAACTTTTAATTGATGCTGTCATTTTGCCGCATAAAGCCTAAGAATATTTTATTTGACTTTGAATGCGGTCAATGGTAATGGTTCTAGCCGCCTTAATCCAAATCTAATAGCTAGGAGCAAGCGGGTGAGCCCATTCAGAATCGTCCGAGACGCCTTGGATGGGAAGAGTTATTGAACTCAAGTGATTCGACATGATAACCCTTGTTTATACAGAAAATTCGAAAGAATAAATAAATAAATAAATAAATAAAACTAAAAATAATAAAGCTTTTGAGCTTTTTATTGTTTAGGCGTTTTGGGATCGATTGTTGACCCTATGCAACAAAATCCCCTCCGAATCCAAAAGAGGGCAAACTTGAAAACTTGTTAGTTCGGTTCAGGTTTTTGCATCAAAACCTCATGTATTTTTAACCCCAAAAAACCATCCACCCTTCTTTAACTTGCTCTCTCAGTTGTAAGAAATAATCTCAAAATTGTCTTCAAATTGTTTGTATTTCATCCTTAGCAAAGCCCTAATTTTTTGATCAAATTAAACATTTGAAAAGGTCAATGCTCAAATTTATTGTGTTTTTTCAACATTGAACTTTGGATTTGAGGAGCGGCAATTTTCCAAATTTCATAATTTTTCATTGGCGATTTTGGTATAAAAGCTCCTATGATCGATTGAGACCATGTACATTACTTTTTCGATACTTATTTACATATTTATTTGAAAATTATGTTGCCATAAAAAGTGCAAAGTATTTATACATATGCGGTCCACAAAATGTAAAGCAGCCATCTTAAAGATGGATGCAAGTATGTGTTTCATCTAAAAACAATGGAAATTAATGGTCTAAATATTTTCTTACTATAATTAATATTGAGAAATGATCCTATAGGACCCTCTCCCATTTATGTGTATAACACCCCAAATAATCATAATTAATTTTGGCATGGATCTCTAAAAAAATCAAATCCCTCACCCATGCGATAACTTTTCTAGAGATCTGTGTAAAATTTAATGGTGATCATTTGGGGTTCTACACACATAGGAGGGTCCTATAGAATCATTACCCATTAGTATTTTAAATTTTTTATTTTATCATATTCATGCTCTCCATGTTTACATGTCCTTCAAAATTAAGTCTTAAAAACCATCAAATAAATAAATTTATTAAGAGGCCCGCATTTCTCCATATGCGTGCTTGGCCTCATAGAAATCGGGTCATTTATATATTTAACATTTGAAATTAATTTTCATGAGATGCTTAAAAATAGTTAAAAATAGGGGGTGGGAAATGGGTTGTGAACCAGTGGACCCTATGGGTTGACCCAACCTGGTTTGGTTTTAGATCTATTCATGGGCTCGCTAGGTTGGGTCAAGGTCCACTTGACCTTGAACAACCCGAGGCGATCCGGGTCCGAGTCTAGCTTAAACCCTATTGGGTCGGGTCGGATGTGATTAAGGGTAAATCAGAGCAGGTATAAATAAGCATAAGATACGTATAAATATATATCAACTATATAATATATAAAATAATTTATTGTATTTTTTTGGTTTTAGGTAAAGTATGGGTCCAATTGACCTAGACCTACATTTGCTTCAGGTCTGAATCTAACTTAAGCATAATCAGGTCATGCTCGAGTCGACCACGACCTGATCAAGCCATTTATAGCTCTACTCAAATACATGTAGAAAGCACATGCATTTTACTAGTTTTTATAAATCCCATACCTCATCTTGGACTTACCCCAGGCATATATCAAAATGGGGCATAAAGTGAGGGGCCGGAACCGAATTTCTGAAACCTATAACCAAACGATAGCTCTTACTAAAACCAAGTTTTACATATGGAAAAAGTTTATATAAGGATGCAACCTTATAATGTAGAAGTACGGATGCACCAAAAAAATTCATCATAAAAGGTAGTTTTAATGTTGAAAAACCCTTTGATTGATCATCTCAACATTGAGATGTATGACCATGAAAAATAAAACGATTTTAAGTATCATAAATAGTGTATTTTACAATATATTATCTGTACTGTCCATTTTCAAGATTTTCATATGTTTATAAATCTGCTTGATTTTAACCATTTTAAAATTTTAAAATTTTATAATTAAATATAAAAATAGAGTTTAAGATAATCGTAAGAACATTATACATCAAAATTATATACCGTGATAAAGTTTAAAGGTGCACCTTACCTCTACAGAGTATGCCAACTGCACCCTTTACATATACTATAATTCACGTATGTTTATCCAATATTTGTGTATTCAGGACCCAAATGACCTGTTAAGTCACGTGAGTGTGATGTTTGTATTAGTTCTCTAACATGGTCTCTATATATTAAATTTCTTAGGATATAGAGTGCCAATAAGCAACATCATTTTAGTTGTTTTGATCACAAACTAAGGGGCAAGTAATTGCACAAGGCTGCTAATAAGAGGTTAGATCGAAAAATAATTTTTTACTAGTTAAAAAAATGTTAGTTTTAAAAAATTCATTTAACAGTATATTTATGACTATCTAATTTCCTATGTACATCTCCTATTATTTTACTCTCTTTTAAGCATAATGGTCGTATAAAAATTGGCATTGTTTTTATAGGCAGAATTAGCATAGGATTTTATGATTATTATTATTATTATTTTTTGTCACACATATCTATTTTCCATTGAAGGCTGAGTTTTCAAATGAATATTTGGATAAGACAATAAATATTTTTAAGGAGAGATAGATATGATTTTTTCGGTAACCTTATTAATGAATTTGTATATAACAAATTGTTGCAACTTTATACTAGAAAAGTATTGCGCACCTCAAAGTCTAGCAGAAATGAGTGTTACAAATGCGAAGCCTTCCAATTGATCATCTCAACTTTGAGATCTACGTATGTAAAGAAGAAAAAATGAATTTAAAGTCTTAAAAATAATACATATTATAATAAATTATCTAGATCGTTGGATTTTAATTTTTTTTAAGTGTTTATAGATTTACTCCATTTGCAATATTTTTGAAATTTAAAATTTAATAACTAAGGTTGAATATGAATTTTCAAGTCATTGTAAAGTTTTCAACATCGAAACATGACCCGGTTTAGAGGTGCACCTCGCTTATATTGCTTATATAGTACGATGGGTACCCTATACAAACCTCACCCTCTAAATACAGGTTTTTAAGAGTCCCCCCGACTCATACTATTGTCGTGCGAGCTCCCTCTAACACCCATTTTTTATATATAGATATTGGATCCAAATTTATAGAGATCCATGATCCACACTATGATGATCATGAATGTAAAAAATAAAATAAATATAGAAGTACTTTTGTAAAAAAAATTTCCTATTCAATAGATATGAATATTTAGTTGGGGAGGTTTATCTTAAAGATAGACGTTTGTGATTGAGCGTGCTAGTGACTCCGCTGACCCATGAAAAATTTTCCTTAAATAAAATAGTTTTCAGAGATAAATTTTAGAGAGAAAAATAGATGCACATATTTTAGGCAATCTGGAGGGAAAATTAAATGCGCCAAGAGATTGCATAGGTACACTTTTATTAATTCTCATGTGCTTCACATGACAATGCAAATAAATTAAATGAGAGAGAACATTTAGAATTATGTAACGTGAGTGAAAGTAATATATTGTTTTTACTTTCTTATTTAAGCTAATAAATAATCTGGCCAATGTATTTGTTGTAAAGAGAAAAATTATATAAGTGTCAATCTTATACTATAGAAGTAAGATGCACCTCAAAAACTTACCAGAAAAAGTTGTTCTCGTAATAAAAAAAAACCCTGATTGATCAGTTCGACCTTAAGACGTATGAATCTAAAAAAAAAAAAGTTCAAATTTTGGAAATAGTGTATTTTGTAATGTATTTATCTACACTATCGGCTTTTTTGATTTTCAAATGTTTCATAGATATGCTCTTGAAGCTTTAAATTTCATAATTAGTGATAAAAATATATTTTTGGCCATCACCACATTTTTTGGCACTAAAACGACATCTTTCAACGCCATTTAAAAGTGCACCTCATTTTGATTATATAAGGGGCCAATCCGCACCATTTTTTTATTCTATATAATATCTAATTTTTATTGTTTATACTCTGACTATTTTCTTCTTATTTTTTCTTTTTTTTGGGGACATGTTTACCTTTTTTTGATATGTGTATGTAGTTGTTTTGATTGCATATGAATGCTTATTTTAATTTTGGTAGGAATACCTGTTTAATGAGAGAAATAGATTTCAGGTATTGGCATATGAATGCTTATTTTAATTTTGGTAGGAATACCTCTTTAATGAGAGAGATAGATTTCAGGTATTATAATTTTAACTTGAATGCATATTTGGAATTCCTATTTAGGTAGGAATTCCTATTTTTTTCTTTCTTCTATAGGGACTTCTATATAAGGAAAGATACTCACTGGAATTTTGAGATAAAAAGGAGTAGAGAGAACTAAAAAATCACACCCATGAAAACCCAACAGTCCAGCCAACTAGGCAATACCATCTTAATGTTGTAAAATATCTATATCATATAAAATAAAATATAGAACACCATGTTTAGATAAGTGTTGTAAAATATCTACATATAAAACGAAATATAGAACCACCACGTTTAGATAAAAAACTCGTACATTAACCATCAATTCCAGATCTAGATCGGGAGATTCTTGATTTCAATCGCAATCCTTTGAACACCGATTTGTACAATAATTTTTTAAAAGAAGGCCTGGACTGTTATTGTAGAAGGGAGTGAAACATATTAAGGATGTATGAAGATTGTTTCATTTTTGAAGAGTAAGATGAAGGTATTCAAAATCTCAAAATCTAAATTTTTGTTATTATCCCAATATTTAAAGTCTCTATAAAACCAAACCTAGGTTTATTTTTAGGACCCCAAATTTTGGGCTTGAATCTTTTGGTTGATTAAGAGATTTAGAAAAGGTTCAGGATTCTCAAAATCAATATAAAAGGAATATTCTTATAGCATTCAAAGACATAAAAGACATGCTCTTGGGGGATTTGGTCCAATTCCGGATTTCATGCGGGACTCGAACTGATCATCAAGGGGTTCCAGTTTGAACTGGGAAACAGCAGGTCCGATCCAATTATGGAAAACCTGATCTAAACAAAACTTTTGAAAAGTACTTATTCATTTAATTTTTGAGGGTTCAGGGCCATGGACCAAAGTGTAGAGAATTTAACTCGTGGGCATCATAAAACTCTAGAAAATGTTACCACTCAGATCTTATTGCAATGTCATTCATTCAATTTACATTTCAAATTTGTATTATCAAATAAAAATATCAATCAAAAAAAAAATTCCTACAATCATAAAGGAAAAGCACTGATTTGATTTATGTAGTTTCAAAACTGTGTACAAGTACCAAGAAGTTGAAAATAAAGAATGAAAAAGAATGGACTGGTTCATCTCTGAAAAGAAAAAAAAAGGTTACACCTAAATCTTTGCTTGATATTCGCCTAAGAAAAAAAGAGACCTACTTCTCCAATCTCAACCTCCTCCCTAAGGGAAGATCTCTCTCTACAAGTCATAATCCATGTCCTCTTCATTTTCAGAACCTGAAGAACCATGACCACTAGTTGCCTCATATACGTGCTTTATGATTGGATTGCACACTTCTTCAACTTCCTTTACCTTTTCCTCAAAGTCTTCTTTCTCTGCATTTTGATTATCATCCAACCATTCCAAGGCTTCTTTCAATCCAGTCTCAATCCTCTCTTGGTCATCTGATTCAATCTTATCGGCAAGCTTGTCCTTGTCGTTAATGGTGCTTTTCATGTTATACACATAGGTCTCCAAACCGTTTCGAGGGTCAATTGTCTCCTTCACTTTCTTATCCTCTTGGGCAAATTCCTCAGCTTCCCTGATTTTCTCTTTAAGCTCTTCATCGCTGAATCGACGATTGTCATTGGTAATTGTGATCTTCTCAGCCCTCTTTGTGCCCTCGTCTTCAGCCCTCACGTTCAGGATCCCATTTGCATCAACCTCAAAGGTGACCTCAATCTGAGGCACTCCTCTGTTTCCACAAAATAAATATGCACATTAGATTGGTAATTGTATATGAATCGAAACAAATAAAAATGTGTAACAAGAATTAAACACCACCAGACTTAAAACTAGTGTAAAGTAAATCATTGTAGACAACCCCAACTTGAATCTACAAATTAATAGAAAAGCTCATGTTATTAATTAAGCAATAAAAGGGTACACACCTTGGAGCAGGTGGGATTCCAGAGAGATCAAATTTCCCAAGTTCAGGACAGTCCTTTGTCAAGCTCCTTTCACCTTCATAGACCTACAAAATAAGGACAAAATAAAAACTTTGTACTAAAAAAAGATAATATCAACACCAAAATTCGAAAGAAAAATATATTTTTACCTGGATAGATACTGTTGTTTGCTGGTCTTGGTAGGTTGAGAAAACTCGAGACTTCTTGGTAGGTATCACAGTGTTCCTGGGTATCACTTTGGTCATGAGACCACCCATTGTCTCAATTCCTAAGCTCAAAGGGGCTACATCTAGGAGCATGACATCTCTAAAACCAAATCGTATAGTCAATGGGAGCAATTAAATGTTCAAAGCTTATCAAATAAAGGAAAGTATATCATAATCCGATGGACTGTGAAAAATCCTAGTTCATTGGAGTCATCAGAGCCTAATGGGATGGATGGTGTGATGATCCAGATGGACTACAGTGTTTCCACAGTATAACTCTCTTTCACTAATGGAATATAGATTATTCTCTTCTTCCCTCACCTTGGGTTTCAGCACCTCCTTCACCACTGAGGATTGCACCTTGGACCGCTGCACCATAAGCAACAGCTTCATCAGGGTTGACGACCTTGTTGGGTTCTTTCCCATCAAACATCTCCTTCAAAAGCTGTTGAATTTTGGGAATTCGAGTGCTTCCGCCGACTAAAACCATTTCGTGAAATCACTCTTCTTCAACTTAGCATCCTCAAGCACTTTCTTCACTGGTCCCATGGTTCTCTTGAAGAGATCCATGTTCATTTCTTCGAACCTTGCCCTGGTTAATGGTTCGGATAAGTCGGTTCCATCAAAGAGGGACTCAATCTCGATGCGGACTTGGTGTTGGCTACTGAGTGCTCTCTTTGCTCTTTCTGCCTCCCTTCTAAGCTTGCCAAGAGCCTTGTTGTCCTTGCTTATGTCCTTGTTGTGCTTCTTCTTTATCAGCTTGATGAAATAGTCCATGATTTTTTGGTCAAAGTCCCCGCCTTCACAAGAGAATTAAGAATACTTGGAGTCAGGTTCAAAACATTCGAAAATGTGACAACCATGAAAGCTAGTAATTGGAAAGACTGCATCTCTATATGACTGTTGCTAGATGTTTGCCACATTTTTTTAAAATTACCAATTCACTTGTTATTGACATTAACACCCGTAGAAAAGGAACGGCCATAAGGACCAATTTCCTCTCATACAATAATTCGATTTCATGTCAATCATTGTCATACGTGGAACATTTGTTTTAACCCATTTTTGTATCTTCACTTTATTTGATACTCAGGGCTGTGTTCATGTTGGCTAAATGGGTTTATATGTTGCTTTAAGTCCAATAAGGCTAGTAGTAAATCTTATTCAACATCACTGAAAGAAGAGACCACTAACCTCCAAGGTGGGTATCCCCACAAGTTGCCAAGACCTCGAAAACTCCATTATCAATAGTCAAGATGCTGACATCAAAGGTACCACCACCAAGATCATAGACCAAGATGTTCTTCTCCAATCCCTTCTGCTCCAACCCATAAGATATGGCAGCAGCAGTTGGCTCATTAATGATACAAACAACATTCAACCCTGCAATTGCACCAGCATCTTTTGTGGCCCGCCTTTGTGCATCATTGAAATAAGCTGCAAACAACAACTAATTTAGATGCACAACCCTCTATAATTGATATGGAAAGGCAGAAAGGACATCTTTCTTAATTATATCCAATATAGATTAGATATAGAAAATTTTTATAGCTAAAAGGTTCACTGGCAAGAGCAAAAGACCAAGGCTTTTCAAAGTTCGAATGCAAATATATGGCAATTAAAAGACAGATTCACTAAGGCACTGTAAAAAGGACAAATTAATAACAATCAGAGGAGGTCAAAATGGATTTAAGACTTCGAAACAAACTTAAGAAAACATAAATGAGCATATGGGGCTCTTGTCTAACCTGGAACAGTAACCACGGCATCCTTGATTGTCTTGCCAAGGAATGTCTCAGCCGTCTCCTTCATTTTCTGCAAAACCATGGTGCTTATTTCCTCTGGACTGAAGGCATTCACTTTTCCACCTCTGATGCTCACCTCAATGTATGGCTTCCCATTCTTATTTATGATTTTGTACGGTAAAAATTTCATGTCTCTTTGGACTTCCTTGTCTGAAAACCTGGATTGAATGGTAACATAAGCACATCAACCAAAAAATTTATTGGTTTCTATATGAAAACCATTTTTACCAAAGTGATACACTTCTGAAAATGCCACAAACATGCTAAAAAATTCTTGAGGGCTTATGGACTTCTTCCTTATGGGAGCATGAGTTCTAACAGGGCTCATGAATTGACTGGGTTTATACCAATGAAGAAAAGCTCGTGCTTTTTTAATACGATCTCACATTTACAAAACTTCTTATCACTAACCAACTCCATGATAACCAGATCTCCATAAATCATATATTGCTCGGAAGTGAGAATATATTTTAAACACAAAAGTTTACAACAATGGAGTCCCAAAGCACAATTCCTTCCCATATATTATATGATTCTAGATAGCTACCAAACTCATTAATTATATTCATTATGTTCCTAATTTTACCACAACTGCAATGTCAAGCTGTTCTCAGGTTCCTTTATCAAGTGAAAAAACCAAAATTTTCCAAGGGATTGATATGGAAGTATTTGTCCAAATCTTCTGCACCAAAAACATTTCCCTAGATGGAGAATCCTTACCAACTATTTCTATAAGTTTGAGATCTAACTCCACAAAGTTTCTGCATGTGTTAGTTGTTTTTTTTTTTAGTGGTTTTACATAAAGGTAGTATTTGGAAACACGACTCGGCCAAGGTCAAGATACTAGGACTTTGGCTGAGGTGGATTACTCGGCCGTACAAAAGTTTGTGTCATGTATAACTATTAGAATACTATATATAGAGAACACGAAATTCTTTTATTCTTCTAAATGAAGGAAACCTTATTTATTTATTACCTCTAGAGCAGTTCCCTTATCTTGACAGAGCCTGAATTATTATTCAAGCAAAATAAATACTTGATTAAAAATTCCAAAAAATATAGGAATGTATCTTCCTTGTTTGAAGTGAAAACCATCAATCTTACTCAATAGATATTGATGGTGTAAAGAGAGAAAAATATCAATGGCTCTATTGTTGACAAACAAACTGGCATCATAAAAAAATTTCAGTACTAATATAGCATACATAGTATAAAAAGCATCAATCATAAAAGGAAAAAGTTCATATAAGCGACCCTACACTGTAGAAATAAGGTGGACCTCACAAATTCAGTAAAAAAAAAAAAAAGTGTTTTGAAGCTGGGAAACCTTCCAACTGATCATCTCAAGGTCGAGATGTATGGTTATAAAGAAAATAAATAAATTTATGTCTTAAAATAGTTATCTTGTAAGAAGTTATTTAGACCGCCTATTTTCAAGATTTCAAAGATTATAGATCTACTCTATTTGCACTATTTTTAAAATTCAAAAATTTATAATTAGGGCTGCACATGGATTTTTTTAAGCTATCATAAAGTTTTAGAGTTGCACCCTACTTGTATAGTATAAGGTGGGAACCTTATACAAACCTCACCTATAATAAAAAGATGGGAAAATTGCGTATATATCCATTATATTTGCACAGATATATCCATTTTTTTAACTTCATAACACTTTTAAAAAAAAGAAGACAAAGACAGAACTGCCGATTTTTTATTTTTCAAAAACTGCACACCATAGATTAATTAAAAATTAAATAGAGTTTAAAAAATAATAGTCCCTTAATGAAAGTATCAGTTTTTTTTTTTTTTGTTCTTAACAAATAATAGGCATAACTGCCACTAAAACAGATACAATGTTCGTTACTTCAAAATTTTGAAAATCCTTCGTTATGTCATGATATAACGATCATTCTATTTTAAGGCACTAGTAATATATTCGTTCTATCACCAACAGACAGTACCAAATATAACGGCCAAGGACCGTTATTGTTAGAATAGCCGTTACGACGTTCCTTTCACAGCTTTTCTCGAGCCATGATTATAGAACATAGACAAAACATTCATCATAACAATAAATAAAGGTAACAAGGACTCACTGCGGCCCGATGAGGCGCTTAACGTCAAATATCGTTCTCTCAGGGTTTTCGCGGCTTGGTTCTTGGCCGCCTCTCCCACTGGTTTCTCTCTGTCGTCTCCAACACATTCCGAGATCGATTACTATCACAGGGCCCAGCTTCGCTTCTTTCTCAGCCCCCACAGAGATAAATCCTGAGAAAAACCCACAAAATAGGAGCCATTAGAGTCTAAAAAGCTTAAAATTTTAAGACAAGAGAAGAAGGAACTCAGAATATTAGAGAAAGGTAATAAATACCTGAGACTGAAAGCCAGAGAAGAGAGAGAAACAGGATGCTTCTTTTTCTCTTCACCATCTTTGTTTCTTGAGACTCCTTTGAGAATTGGCAATTAAGCTTTCTCTCTCTAAATCCAATTCCTTTCTCTTTCTCTCTCTCTAAGCTTCTCCCTCTCTTTCTCCCTCTAAGCTTCTTCCTCTTTTTCTCTCTCTAAGCTTCTTCGGTTAACTTCCTCCTCTCTATCTCTTTCGACATGCGATACTTCTTTTTCGACGTGTGATACTGAGTTTTGAGGAGTTCATATAGAGGTTGAGATTTGAATGGAGGACCAATGGATGTTTGCCACGTATGGTTGATAGGGTGCAGATATATCAAAATATATATCAAATAAGTTCTTAAAATGTAGAATCACATATGCACCGCAAAAATCTATTGCAAATGTTGTTTTAATGTTGAAAAAACTTTCTAATCGTTCATCTCGATATTGAGATGTATGAATATGAAAATAAAAATAAAAGTTGAGTATAAAAAATAGTACATTTTGCAATACATTATCTAGACCATCTATTTTCAATATTTTCATATATTTATAGATCTACTTGATTTTAACTATTTTTAAAATTTAACAATTTTTTAATTAGGTATAAAATAGATTTTAAGATAATATTAAAAATATTTTATAATAAAATTACATGGTATGATAAAATTTTAAGGTGCACCTTATTTGGATTGTTTAAGGTTGCATCCTTATAGAAACCACACCCAATAAAGAAACCACACCCAATAAGTAAAACCTTATTTTATATAGTCGTGATGAAGACTTTTATATCAATCATCTTGAAAAAAAAAAAAGGATTTTAAATTGTAAAAATAGTGCATAAGTTAACCAATTATCTAGAGAGTCAATTTCGTTATAAAAAAAAGTGCTTAAAGATTCACAATATCGTCTCGATTTTTTGAGTTGCAAATTTTATTGTACATGTTGGAATTTGATTTTAAGGCCAACATGGAAATTTTAGTTGCCAAAAATACTTTCTAAATAAGGATTTAGATAAAGATTTGAGATGAGGCTTTTGGTGGTTTTCTTGAAGCTTAAGCTTTATAGAAACTTCATCTTATAATAAATATCCATTATAATAAAATAAATAAAATATTGATTATCCATAATGTATTTATAATGTTCATCTTTTAACTTATGATAAATGAGTAATGATCTTACAGGACCCTACCTACCCATGTGTATAGGACCTTAAAGGGTCACCGTTAAAATTGGGGTTGATGTCTAAAAAATTTTCACATAGATGTGGGACTTGACTTTTTTATATATTCGTACCAAATTTAATGGTGATCCTTTAAAGTCTTACACAGGTGGGGGAGGGTTGTATATGATAATTTTTCATGATAAATATCTAGTAAAATTTGAATAAGATAGAATCTAGCTTATCCAAATAATGAACTTCTAAGTTCACGTATGAGAACCAATAGGTGCATGCCACTTCTAAATTAATGCCTCAAATATCTAATATTTTGAAGATTGGACATATGGTAAATGTCATGTAAAATTGAAATAAAATAAATGGTAGCTTATCGATAATGAACTTCTTCACCGCATGGTTAGCAAATCGCCAATTAAGGTGATTTTTTAAAAAAATCGGTGTTTTTACGGAACACAGTTTTACACGGCGACTTTTTGAAAAGGTCAACACAAGAATTGCGTAGCTTTTTTTTTAGTACGATTTAAATCCAGCCAAAAAATCGTATCGTTTTTTATCCATAATTTTTTTGAAAGATAAATTATTATTTTTACCTATTTTGTGTATTGCAACAATTGTTACTTTCATGGCTTTTTTGAAAAAAAAAAAATTATTTAAAAAGAAACCCAAAATATAATTTTTATCCCCATTGGGTTCTTCAAATTGCTGATTAAAGGTATGGATTTTTTTACCCTTTATTAAAAAAACTTCAACAGATAGATGCAAGTTGTTATTATGGAAAATCATTATGTAAATGAAATACTGTTTATAGCAAATCGTTTTGTAAAGAAAAGCATATACATGCAAATTTATGTGATTATTTGTGATAATTGTTTTTATGAAAATACCGTTTATGGCACAAATTAGAGCTCAAAACATAGTTTTTTTACTAATGAATGAGAAGCAGAGGGTGTAACTACAAAACCAAGTAAACGATATTTTGTTTTTTATTATGTGATAACAAAAATAAACAATATAGTGTACAGTGTAAACTTACAGGAGCAAGCAAGCGTACATATAGGATTAGTTCCCCAATCCTAATCCTTCGGCTCTGCTTCTTGTTTCCCCAAGGAAATGAAAAAACACTAATCCTTTTCTCTCTCTAAAAATCATGCCTATTCACTCATAATAGTTAGGGTTTTCCTTCAAACAACATCCCAAATCAGAGAAAAAAAACCACTAAAAATCAGTTAGGGCCTTTTCCATTAAGGTTTGTGAAACCAATGATTTATTTCTTCTTCTTTCTTCTCTTTATAAACCCTAATGACTATGAGCCCAGCCCCTTTATTTCTTCCTTCTTCATTCTCTCTCTAAACCGCCTTCTTCCTTATACTATGGCTATGAGCCCAGACCTATTCTTTCTTCTTTTTTCTCTCTCTAAACTATAAACACTTATTCTCTCTCTAAACCGTAAATGCATAGATATGAAACCCAAATTTCTACCAGCCTCTTGTCAATTAAAAAAATTTATAAAACTTTAACCATAGGTATAGAGTGACCATTGTCACCATACTATAGTCAAATAATTATAACGAGAAAACAAAAACCGTGTAATTTTTTTGTACCTTCTAAGCTAAATTGGTGTGATGTTTAAGTATTTAATGAATCAATTTAGGGAAATATTTATATAAGGTTGCAACCTTAAAATGTAGAATCAGAGATGCACCTCAAAACTCCAACAAAAAATATTGTTTTAATGTTTAAAAACTCTCTAATTGACGATCTCGACATGGAGATGTATGAATATGAAAGAAAAAAGCGAGATTTTTAGTCTAAAAAATAATGCATCTTGCTATTATATAGACGGTCCATTTCCAATATTTTCATATATTTATAGATCTACTTGATTTAATCATTTTTGGAGTTTAAAATTTTATAATTAGATATAAAAATAGGTTTTTAGATAATCCTAAGATTTCTTTATCCCAAAATCGTGTGTTATGATAAAATTTGGAGGTGCGCCTTAATTGGATTGTTTAAGCTTGCAACCTTATAGAAACCGCACCCATCAATTTACATAGTATATTTGTCACCATACCATAGTTGAAGTATTTAATGAATAAATTTATATAGTATATTTGTTTTTGATATGTAATAAGTAGGTGTGATGTTTCTTAAAGTATTTAATGGGTAGATTTATGTGGTACAAATTTTTTTGTATATACTAGTTAATTATGTATTTAATATTGAATGATTAGATGAGATTCATGAGGCATCTAAATTAATTGACTTAATTATATTAGTATAGTAATTTTTTTATAGACGAATTAATTATTGATGACTTTTTGACATAATGTTTATTTTTTAGAATTTCAAAATTTATAATATTATAAAATTATCTGATTTTTTGACTCTAATTTTTTGAGCCTAATCTAATATATTACCGATATCTTTATATGCAGTAGTTTTCCTGATATGTAGTTTTTACCCGATGTTTTCATCTAACTTTTTAAAATAAAAACAATTTGTTTCTGATTTTATGGTGAGCCGATTTATTGATAGTCCCCGACTTGCTAAATATGGTTTCCCGTGATGTGGTCACTTTTGTAGGAAAACATTTTATACTCCCAGTGGAGTATACTATCCATTTACTCCCTCGGGTAAAAACTTACTATAGGAGGTTGTTCCAGCATTGAAAAAACTTGATAATTGATCAGCTCGACCTCAAGATGTATTAATATGAGGGAGAAAAAAAATGCTAAATCCTAAAATTACTGCATTTTGTAATGCATTATCTGGATTGTCAATTTTCGTGATTTTTCAAATACTACTTTTGAAGCTTTAATTTCATAACTAGGAATGACAATATATTTTTTGGCCATCGTAGAGATTTTTCTACACGAAACTGACATATCTTGGCACCATTTGAAGGCGCATCTCACTTTGATTTTTCAAGGCGTCAACCTTATATATTCCTCATTCTTGTTCAATTTCTATCATCATCATCATCATTATAACTTTTTTTTTCAATTAATTGGGATCAACTATACGAATCCTAATCCGTCATTCTGCTCTAATTTTTACGGCTTATATTCAAACTAGTTTCTTCTTTTCGTCTACTTTTTTACATGTTTATCTGTTTTTTAGATATGTATCTACTTGATTTGATAGGATAGAAGTGATTATGTTTATTTTTGGTAGGACTACCTCTTTAACGAGAGAGACCTTAGGAATTATAAATTTGATTTGAATGGATTTATGCAATTTCTATTTTAGTACGAATCTCTATTTTCTTATTGAATAGGTACTAGCATATAACGAAAAATAATAACCGTTTAATTTTCAAAGAGTCCGCATATAACGAATATGACGAATAGGTGAGTCGGGTGTTTTATTTTGAAATAGCCTTCAAACATCAAAGACTGAGTTATAACCGTTTAATTTTCAAAGCGTAAGATCAAGGTATTCAAAATCATAAAAACTAATTTTTTGTTAGCATCCCAATATTTATAATAAAAAATATTTTAAGTTCATGTAGGAATGTACTGTCCATTTACTCTCTTAGATAAAACGTAACCATGTTTCTATTAGGACCCCAAAAATTGGGATGCAATTTTGGGATGTAATTTTAGCTTATCTTAAATATTTGGGATAAGGTTTGGATCATGATAAAGTTTATTTTTAACATAGTAAAAAAAAAGAATAAAATAAATTCCACTTTTTGCCTAAAAGGTTGAACAAGGATCTTGAATCTTTGGAAGGTGAGATCATGGTCATTTGGATACCTAAAAATATTTTTCCCGGAAATGTTTTTCTAAGGAGATCACACATTTTTGGTGTTTGCATCAAAATTTTGAGGCAAAAAAGTATTTATGCTATAATTTTTTGTCCCGTTTCAACTAAAATAATGAAATGTGTATCCCAGCTCACTCTTGGATGGCGTTTGATAATTGTGTATTCGACTTTCACCATTACTGTAGTATTAACGAGTTTACCCTTAGTTTAGGGGTGGTAATGAGTCGGATCCGACTGGATACATATCGGGACCCAAATAATATTTGGATCTGAAATTTGGACCCATACCTAGATTCGTTGGATCCCTTGCACGTCTATGACTATGAGATTGTTATTTTTTTTGATTGCTTTTGTTTTTTACTATCATATACCATGTGACTATGATTTTTTTTTTTTCAATAATACTATAAATATGTCAATATTGTGACACTATGAACACCTTGCACTCGTAAAGATACATAATTGCCATCGTATACTCAATGACTAAGGTGTGGGGCTGGTCTGGCATGACCCTGGCCCCAACCCAAATAATATTCGGGTCCAACATTTGGACCGACACCCGGATACGAGGTCGGGTACATAGTTTTCATATATATTAGAATAAGTTAACTAAAGTATAATTATGGAGGTTATATTAATTTTAGATAAAACAGTTTAGTGCTGATAAAATTAATTGTCATTCAAACTCGAAGTCTCCCTTTCTCATAAGTTTCAGTTTCTCTGCAACTTCTGAAAAGCTTCCAGCCGATCCATGGCGCTTGATACAGACCCTAACCCTAGCCCCGAAGTTTTGGAGCAGAAAAAGCGTTGCCTTGAGGCACTAGAACGCAGGTTTTTAGCAGCGAAAGCTGAAGCTCTGCAACTTCAGAACTCAAAGAAATCCTTTAATGGAGAAGAAAGTAAAAGAAAAGCCACGGATTCTCCTGCTTCTGCTACACGAGTGTTGATGCCTTCTATGAAAGCTTCTCCATCATCTTCATCTAAACAAGGTATTCTGCAATTTTCAAAGTGGCTTCTTTTACTTGTCAATTTTGTAACAACCATTGACAAATTTCATGGTTAAATTGAGATTTTCCCATTGCAAATTCGATAAATTTTATAATTCATTGTGTTTGTAGAACTTATCGGTTGATAAATTAGATCTCTGATATCATAGAGATGAATATGCTCTATCATTTTCCCTCTATTAAGAGTAGAGTTTAGAACAATTTACAAAAGATTATTCTTATTATTTGTTAGAACATTATTAAATGCATTAAGAGTGAGGATCAAAGGTTTTGGTAAAAGATGATGACGTCAACGAAAGGCGGAGAGTCTATTATAAAAAATTGTTAAATGGCGAACAAAATTGGAACATAGTGGTAGAAGGGACTGCTGGAACAAGTGACAGCGGAGTTTATAGATACATTAGTAGGATTAGGATGTCGAAAGTGAAAGAAGCTTTGAAAATGATGAAGATAGGAAAGGCTTTAGGATATCCGGATAGAGTTTTAGAAATGCATGGGAAAAATTGGCATTGATTGGCTGACAAAGCTGTTCAACAAGGTGTTGAGAACAATGAAAATGTCAGACAAATGGAGAAAAAACATTGTGGTACCTATTACAAGAACAAAGGAGACATACAGAATTATGTAAACTATCGAGGGACCAAGCTTATGAGCCATACTACGAAGCTTTGGGAAAGAGTCATTGAGCAACGACTACAGCATGAAACGAGTGTATCTGAAAACCAATTTAGTTTTATGCCAGGAAGGTCAACAACTGAAGTTATTTTCGTACTTAGGCAACTGATGAGAAGTTTAGGGCAAAGGAAAAAAACCTCCACACGGTCTTTATTGATATAGAGAAAGCTTATGATATAGTAATTTGATTTGGTCGGTGTTGGAAAAGAAAGACATCTCTAGATACTCCATCGACTCAGTAAGAGATATGTACGATGGAGCGGTTACTAGTGTACGAACAACTAGTGGAGAGACGAGTGAGTTTTCAGTGACAATATGTCTACATCAAGGGTCAGCAATGAGCCTGTATCTCTTTGTCTTAGTTATGGACAACTTAACTAGGTATGTACAGGATGAGGTACCGTGGTGCATGTTGTTCGCAGATGACATAGTTTTGATTGATGAGATTCGAAACGACGTCAACACAAAGTTAGAACTTTGAATAAAGGGCAAGTTCTATAGGACAACAGTGAGACCAGCTTTGTTCTATAGGACGGAATGTTGGGTGGATAAAAAATAATATACCCATAGAATGAGTGTAACGGAGATGAGGATGCTAAGATGGATGAGTGATAAGACAAGAAGGGATAGAATTTGCAATGAATCTATTCGAGAGAATTTAGGTGTAGCACCAATAGGCGATAAAATGAGAGAGTAGACTTAGGTGTACTGGCCATGTGTGGCGCTGACCAAGTACAACACCTGTTAGGAGGTGCAAATTAGTTCAAGTGGAAGGATTAAAAAGGGCAAGGGGTAAAGCCCAAAAGGACGTGGTTGGAAGTAGTCTGAAAAGATATGGGAACTTATGGCCTCATCGAGGATATGACCTTTAATAGAGCAGAATAGAGAACTAAGATTCATGTAGCCGACCCCAACTAATTGGGGAAAAGCTAAAATGATGATGATGATGATTTGTTAGAACTATAGAAACTATTTTCTATCCTTTTAAAGCAAATGTAAGTAAGATAATTATATGGAACACATCCTTATTTTGAAATTCGTTAGTATAAATGTATAATTAAACATAAAATAATTTGAAGTAATTTGCAAGTCAGTTAGTATTTCTAGTGGCTTCTTGTATTTGATGTTGATCGTTGGACATTCAAGATGTTTGCTTTTGGTTGAACGAAATTATAGACGTGTGAGTATCTGTTAACTACATTATATATCTTTGTTGTACTAGGTTTTTTTGTGTGTTAACTTGTAACTTTTCATTCAATAGGTAAAGATTTTCCAAGTGAGAGATGAACTTTACAAATTGGGGACTGAGACGGTCCAAGGATGACCATATAAAAAATCTCCAAAGCAAATCCAGACCTAATAACTGATAAAACTGATTTAGTAACACGATTCTTGGCGAGAGCTTCGGGTTCTCCATTTGTTTCTCTATGGAAGTGGTTAAATTGAACGTATCTCGCATTCACCAAATCCTTATTTTCAAAAAAAAAATGGATGTCGACCCAAGGTAGTCTTTCAGAACCTGAGCACCACCTTATAACATTAAGTGAATCCCCTTCAACAAAAGATACCTTCTTCAGGTAAGTTGGACCTGAGACCCTATAGCTCAGTGCTAATCTTAGCCTCATTTGCTGCTGTTTCTGCAAGGGCCAAAAAAGGAAAGCAAAATAACCCCATTGTGATCTCTGGCAATAATTCCAATGCCTGCAGGGCCATAGTTCCTTAAAAACACCTATCTAAATTCAATTTAGTGCATTTCTCAGGAGGGGTAGACCGCCGAGCACCATTTCCAGACTTAATCAATTTTATTCTAGGTACAACTCTAAGGATGCAAAACATATACTTCTTAGCACCACAGAGAAAGCCTTCACCACTTTAACTGATTCCACATCATCATCATCACCATCACCATCGTCATCATCATCATCTAAGCCTTCTCCCAACTATTTGGGGTCGGCTATAAGAATTCTATTCTGCCATTCTACTATAGCAAGGGTTATATCCAATGCTCTAACATAGGTTCAAGATTCATGAAAGGATATGGTAAAGTTTTACACTAGCTGCCTACCTAACACAACCCTCCTCCCTTATCCTAGCTTGGGACTAGCCACGACAGAGTTTTTAACTGATTCCGCATCATTTTCCAAAATATATTCTTTGAGATCTTGCAAGCTTGTTACAATCCCCTCAAATCTCCTTTTGTTTCTTTCATTCCATATCTGCAAAAAGAACAACATCCAAGACCAATCACCTGGTAATAAGATCAACCTTCCCAAGTCATGGAGCAAACCATTGCTCAAGTAGCTGATTAACTTACCTAAGGCAGACCCATTGGATTTGAGCCAACTGAAACAGAGAACTGAGATTGCTTAGCCATCTGAACAACTGAATGAATCTTTGTAGTTGTTGACATAAAGAACATGGGAACCATATTATAGATATTTTCTCTTAAGAAATATATCCATAATATAATTCTCGTGTTCGTTATCTGAACAAAAAAAAGAAGCCAAGATTCGTTTTTCTTCTCTTGCACTAGAACAAAATTTTTAAGGTCTACACTGAAAAAGAAAATATTTTATTGCTTTGAAGAAAAATTAACAAAAAACGTAATTCTAGAGCTGGAGAAAAATCTCTTTTCAATGTGGTCTTAAAAGAAAGCCACGAAACCTTAATTAGCATAACTCGTCAAGTTTTCGGAAAATGCTGAGACAAATTTCTTTTGGGGTTACTCCTAATCCTAATTACTGGAAATTTATTTTTGGTCATCTCCACTGTTTAATTTGTATTTTCATAGTTGAAGTGACTTCCATGGAATGAGAAATGATACTTATAAACTATCTGATGATGGCATGCAGATATGGAAGCAAATGATCCTGCATACAATGTGCTCTCTCAACCTGTACATGAGAGTTTACTGAGGTCTGACTTTGAGGTGTTTGTCCTTCTCTCTCATTTTAAAATTGTGTTTTTCTTTCTTTTTATTCTTGGTAATAAGAGCGTGCACTTGGAATATTTATGAGACCGCCTGCCTGCATGCATGTGCTTGTCTGTCTTTAAATACTGATTTGAAATTAAAAATGGACAGCTTCCCACGGGGAGACAAAGCAACATTGTTGATGGGCTTGTACATAATCTTCTGCAAAGTGGTGACAAAGCTCAGAAGTATATGCAGGGTTCAATGAGCATGAAAATACGAGAAAATTACATTCTTTTGGACAATTATATACTACAAGGAAGCAAGGCATCACCTAGCAATCGAGCAAAGGCTCGACAACGTTTTTCAAAGTGCTCTAAACGTCATATGTCCATGCGACAACATCGAAAACATGGATCACTTGATTTGCCAAAGAAGTTCCACAAGTAAGGCTAGAGGTGACAATTGGTTTTATTTTAAAGAAACTACAAGGAACGGACTAACAATGGGAATTCTTCTTATACCCAATTAAAATTTATTTTTAATGGTGCCAAATTCTTCTTATACCCAATTAAATTTTATTTTTAATGGTTCCTTTGACCTACTGTGATGAAAAATACGTTCATGTGTGGCTTTCATTTTATTGCATTTCTCTTCATATTCTTAATTAGGACAATTTCTCTTGCTCATGGCAGATTTGCTCTTTACAAGTCCATGCATGAAATGTGGAAGGACTATGTAGTCCAGCTTCTGCAAGAGCAGAGGTGAGATTTTAATTTCATGTCTTGTTACTGAGCTAAAGGTGTGGGCGATTGCTGTTCTTTGGTGACCTTTGATCAGTAATAATGAATGGCTTTCCATGGTGCTTGTATGCCTACGCTAGGTTGTATGGAGATACTAATGTTGAGGTTGCTTATATGATGGGGTGATGTTAATCTATCCAGTAATGCATTTTGGTTGGCATTTTCAGGAAAGGCCAGATTGCTCAATGTCTTCTCACTGCAGACCTACATGGTGCCATTCTATCAGGTAGTTTATATCTTTTAGTTCATACTATGGTATATTTGTTAAGTGCTGCACTTCTGTTTATCTTTTTCCCTGGTTTAAAGGGGATTGGAGATGAGAGCATGTCGAGAAAAATCTGCATTATGGGTCCTTTTTCTTGATCTTGATTCCTGCCAAATCCTGTTGTTTGTGGTTATGTTTCAGTTGTTCAATGTAGAGTAGCAGGATTTACTGGGACACAGGGAATTATGATTCGAGAAACGGCAGAAACATTTGGAATTGTTACTTATGATAATCATTTTCGAGGTACATATTTGATATCCATCTGAATATAATTGTTGTATTATTTCATAATGGTTATCCATTATTTTGATAAAATTGTAGCTATATGGCATTACCTATTTGATTGTTATAGCTTCCACTATAGCGCGGATGCATGATGTGTGCAAGGGAGTGTGACTGGACTTGCCTCCCCTTTTGGGGTTTTGGAGAACTGTTCATATTTTCCAAATTTATACCAGTTGGGTAGTTATTTCAAAGCTTTTGGTGGTTTTATAACTTTCTTTTTTTTAGAAAAAAAGTAGTGCTCCTATTTTGCTTATGAAATGAAAAAGATGATTCTATTTCCTCTCCCAAAGCACTGTTTTTTTTGATAATGAACTTTTCTAGAAAATTCGAAGTACATGAAAAATAGGTTAGTAGGTGACCATTGGGAGGATGTCAAGTTAGCTTCTCAACCCACCTCAGGCACAGTTTACACCCAGTTGCATAAAGCAGTTCTATACTATTGATTATCCTAAAACCTCTGACTAGAAACAGCTTCAGAATCGAATACTTGAACCCTGTTGCAATAGTATATTTTGGACTTCATCCCCAACCCTATATCCTATGTTTTGTAACCTGTGAAATTTGGAGGTTATGTGATGTTATCCACACTGATCCAGGGCATCTTATGAAATGGTTGACAATTTCCTTGGTCTAAATTGCCAACACATTGGAAATTTAAGCAATATGCTTAGAACCTCCACATGGTGATACAATTTTTGGATACTCCATCTTCACCATCAGTAATACCAAATATCAATTATTTTTATAATCCTTCCACTTGCGCCTCTGTTTTTAGTCTTCACAAACCCCTGGTGATTACAACTCCTACTTCCTCTACTGAGTTCTGTGCATAGATGCTCCATCTCCAATTCTTTTGCCATCGCCTTTCTCTCTCTCTCTTTCTCTCTCTCTCACTCTTACTCTCTCTCACACACACACATGAACACATACACACAAAAAAAATAAAAATAAAAATAAATAAATAAATGAAATAAAGTTAAGGAATGTGCTCTAATCATTGTCAAAAGATGAATATAAAAGAAACAAAATAACCTAAAACTAAGATTGTCAATAAGTAACTAAACAAAAAAAGTAAAAAAGAAAGAAAAAGAAAAAAAGAAAACTAGAAATAGGATATTATTATGATTAGAACACCCCCAAAAGAAGACAAACACACTCATTGTCATTGACGCGCACACACGCATGCAGACCAACCTTGGAACATGTGTTCTGTTATTCCTGTGACTCCTTTCTCCAACTTATGATCAGATACCTGAGACAATAGGGTCTTACTGGTACAGGGGAACTGGCTTATGCTTATTTATTTTGTTTTCACCGGTGAGTTAATTTTTATGTTGATTTGGTTTGAATGTTGTTTAAATGTTTTGATGATCATGCAAGTATATTCAGGGATATTAATTTGCAAGCTGATTATTTCCTTGAAATGTTTTGCTAAACTCCAGCTGGCGTGATGTTCATTTATATTGAATGGCTATTTGTCTATGCATTATCCTGCTGATTGCACTTGTTTGTTGTACTTTCAGTCGTGCCCAAGAAGGGCTCTGTATTTATATTCCAAGCAGAGCTCTGGAAGATAACTATATACGGGGATGAGCTTTCTTCAAGAAATATTGGCTAGGTTTGTGAAACTCTATCAACGGGGATGAACTTTCTTCAAGAAATATTGGCTAGGTTTCAAACTCTCTCTCTCTCTCTCTCTCTCTCTCGTGCCACCCCCTCCCCCCACCCATGTTCTAGTTATAAATCCTTGAAGCATGTATCTGAACTGTTGTTCCGGCTAATGGCCATGGTGGTCTGCCTTTTAAACCTCTTTAAATGAAACCTTAATTGTGTTGCGGAAATACTTAATTTGGGGAACAACATAGATACCGTTTTCTCAAAATTTGAAACATTGACTCTCTGAGCTACTAAAAGCCTTATGAGAAATGACGTCATGCTTTATCCATGTCAGGAATATCCCTTACAAGTCAAATATTCTTTTGAGAAGTCTTACAATTATAATATTATTAATTTCCTTTTCTAAAATTTTTACATTGTGGATTTAACTTCAGAAGGTTGAGTGTATTTTGGTAGTATTCTGAAAGTAGTATTTTGCATTGTCATTCTCTGTATGTTTGCAGTTGCTTTACTTGCTGTATACAGTTACTCATTAATGGCAATGTTTAATCATTGAATACAATTCTGTGCTGAAGTTGGTTATGAAAAAATCTGATATTAGTAGTAGTTGTCTGGTTTTTGTAGTATGTGAATATCGACGGCTACATCAGCCATGTTAATTTGGTTATCTACATAATTTAAGAAATTCATGTGATAGGAATGGAGGAGCAGCATCATAACTATGGATTAGTGTTGGCCTTTATTTTGGGAATGCGTTTTTGCTGTTTGTTATTCCTGTTGATTGAGAGAGGAAAATAGAGAACTGGCATTGAAGCTCGTTGATTTGTATTGATCGGAAGAGAAATCTGGTTTGAATTTTTTATTCCTGTTGTTTGAGATTATTCATGTAGATTGAGGGAGGAAGAGGGGAATTCTGGCATTGAAACTCATTGATTACTGTTTGTTGAGAGATAGATTGGCTTTTGAATTTTGAGAGAGGAGAGAGAAATATGGCTTTTGAATATTTAGAAATCTGGCTTTTCCTTCCATCTCTTAACAGCACATTACCCATCAACGATTAGTAAGAGTTGTGGGCTCTAATTCATTGTCTTTTTGAAAATAAGGATAATTTTTCAATTTAAATATATTAAGAGTCAAACCTGTTGGCAATCAAATCCATGTGCTTAGCTTCCTGCTTGGCCAAATCATCTGCCTCTCTATCTGTCTCTCTATAGCTAGGATGTCCCTGATCTCACATATAGTATCGGTTTTATTCTTCGTGGCAAGTTAGCTTCATCTCTAATTATCTGATCATATTCTGGGAATCTCCGTCTACCACCTTCTGTCCTCAAAATACTTGTCTTAATTTCAAAACTTGAAGTAGTGCCCTTTGCTTCAGCTTCATTTGCTGTTGTATTACAACATGGACCAGAATATGCCCTTGTGATCCCTTACAATGCCAACTATTCCCTCTGTCCCTGGCTTGCCAAGGGAGCTTCCTTCAAAATCCTGCTTGATGCTTCCTTTTGGTGGTGGCTGCCAATGATTGCTCCTTGTTCTTCAAATTGTGCCTGGCTATGGCCCATCATTCTTCGGTAACTAATACCCATTTTGCAACAGTGGCTATCATGCTTTTAGTCAACTGGTCCGGGAGATTCCATACCTTTGCTATGTTGTTGCGTAATGATCTATGTTTTCCCAACAATAGCAATCTTTAGTGGGACCTTACCATAAATTCTACAGATGCTGCAAGGTTGCATGTAATTTGATCTTTCTGTGGGGAGTGGTACACTAGTTGCAGGAGTCCCATTAGTAGACTAGTAAGCTGCCTACAAATTGATCTGACATTCTTCTATACTTTATTCAATATTCCACTTAGATTCACTCCTTTATCTTGTCACCACACTTCTCACCTTGGCTAGGGAATGAACCACCTTACCAAATTCCTTAGGGAATCCTATCCTCAAGGGTTTGTCTACAATCAACTTGTCAAACCATAGATTGATTTCATCACCTTGCCCTATTGAAATTCTCTAGTGTCTGAGGCATAGGGGTTTACAATGGTCTATTGCCTTCCATATAGAAGATATATTGATTTCTTACTAGAGCTTCGAATTATGGAGAGTTCCACGTCCATTCTATATTTGCTGAAAATCACTTCCGTCTATAATTGAGTTGTGCTATTAGTGCTTCTCCACCATTAGTTGGCAAGAAGTGTGGTACTCATCAATTTGAGCCTTCTTTTCGGTGGAGATACCTTATCCCATCTTACAAGATGGAAATTTTCTTACCTTCTTGGTTTCCCTACAAAAACGTTATCATTAAAGGTTCCAGTAACTTAACAATATGATATTGTTTTCTAAATAATGACACAAGGTATATTGGGAGGTTTGTGAGAGGTGACTTTATCCGACCAGTCCGTCTTCTAAGAGTTAAATATTTAGGGCGCATTTGATTTGTGAAAACAAGGTTTAGAAAAACGGCGATGATTGTAACCGGCCTATCCATATTGAGAACCAGAAAGGACAACCTGGTTTCCCCAAAATATCGGGAACCAGTCGGTTCCCTCTATTTTTTGAATTTTTTTTGTTTTCTAATTTTCTTTTATTGGCTGGATCGCTGATCTGGGCCGGTTTTCTAGATGGGGATCCGGTCAATGATCCTTTTTTTAGACCTTGGGTGAAAGATATGCTTTGGAAACTGCATTTTCCCGTGACGTCTATGGGAGAGCATGGAAGCCGCCACTTCCCTTATTTACACTATTTTGGAAGCTGCAGGAAGCACCGGCTTCCAAAATAGCATAGCACTTTCCGTTATCAAACATGGGGAGTGCTATAATTCTTGAAAGATGCGTCTTTGGGAGCCGAAGCTTCATGTTATCAAATACGCCCTTACTTTTCCACATGTCTAGTATTTCCTGGAATCTTTCATTAATGGGTCCCATATTGATCTTGGCAGATGACCTTGAAATAGTGACGTACTCAACCAAGTGTTTGCAGGGTTGTGAATCAAAAGCGCACCCAACAGTGGCTGGAAGATGTTGAACTAGACTACTTTCACGACCGATTCACTCTCAATCCAATAACTATTCCAAATATTTCAAAAACAACATAGGTTTCTCACTTGTGTTTCCTCAGTTTGGCAAAATATGATTGTGTAATCTACATATTTCAAATGTGAGATAATTGGGCTGTTATTTACCACCAGCGTAGGAAAAATCGAACTGGGCTGGTCAATTGGTCATGGGCCGGTCCAAGTAACTCAGAACCAGTTTGGTTAACTGGTTCGAGTTGGTCAAGTAACATTTTTTTTGTCCTCCCCCCCCCCCCCACCCCAAACAAAAAAAATTAAAAGAAAAATAAAATGGAAATATATAGATTGTATGTATATTTTGTTATTACCTACGATTATCTTGAAAAATAGAATTAATGAAAAATGACTATTGAAACAACTTTTTAGATAAATTCAACTATGAAGACTAGGGAGATGATACAATACAATTTAGAATTTGACATGCATTAACTCAATGGAGGGATTTACAAAGTGCAAGTAATACTTTTAGTAGTAATAAGAGTGGCGAGGGGGCTCAAGGTACTCTTGTGTCTCATTATCAGGGTTCACTCTGCCAAAAATCTAAGTCAACCTTGGTGGAGTTTGTAGTGCCGCATCCGTGCCCCCTTGCCAATAAGGAATATTTCCCTTGGTATCCCCTTGGCCAAAGTCTCCTAGACTCGTTCAGCCTTTGTGCTCTGCCCCACCCTGGCCTGTGTTATGGCCCTCAACAGCTTTGACATTGTCGTCCTCCGCAACAACGTGCTTACGGTATCAGTTCTGGCTACGTCTCTCTCTTATCGAGTAGCTGTTGTGCTTTAATGTTTGGACTTCCTCCCAAACCAATCTTAGTGCACCATCTTCCTCTACATTAGGCATCGTATCATGTTGTGCCCCTTCACAATCCTCCAAGATTGCTATTGCCAATCGTTTTCCATTTCCTCGCCATTTTGATCCTCAACTTCGTCTTCTATGTACTCATCGTCAGTGTTCATGTCCTTTGTCATGTCTCTTTCATTGGGTGCTGCAACGTCCTCATTATCATCTATATCGGCAACTGCTTCACTAAAGAAATCCTGTTCTAATACTACGGTCCGTTGCGATACCCACTTATCGGAGAGGTCCATTCGGAAGACATAATCGAGGTTGATGGGCGTGTAGTTTGTGGGGGTCCTTTTTATTTGTCTTTCTCAATTTCAGGTTATAGTGGACGTACACTAGGTTGTGTAGCGTCTTGAGCCTTTAACCTATTTCGCTTAGGGGCATATATCCATTGGAATGTACTCCTGTTTCTCTCACACCTCGAGGAAGCACAAGTTTGACTCAGTACTTTGACTGCAATATTTTGTAACTGCTTCATTCAAATTCTATGTAGTGTCCATCATTGTGCTGACCATTGTGCTGACATAGACAAACATAAAATACTTAATAATAGAAAAAAGTAAATTTAGAAAAACCCACAAATAGTAGTGTACTAAACTATTATAACTAACCCGAGTACAATTTTGCCGTTGCTATTTGTACATTATTGTATAAAAATTCATCGGCTTTTTTCATGTACATAATAAACTTCAAAGAACAAGATGTGTATACCAAAAATTTGTACAACGAAGTAATGCAATGCGTTATTCTGAATTAATACTTTTATTACGAACACGTGTTGCTGTAAATGCAGTTCCTGACCCCCTCCATTATAAATTAGTCATCTAACCTGGCCTTGGAGTACAAGTTTTGTGGTTAAGAAAGAACCCTGCATATTGTTTATCACAATATTAATTAGGCCAAACTTACTCAGACTTGAGAATGAAATATAAATTGCGACAATGAATCATAAATTACTTGCCGCATGGATATCACAATGTAGTTGTTATCTATGTCAGCACAATGGTAGACTCTACACGGAATTCGAATGAAGCAGTTATACAAGATTGCAGTCAGAGTACTGAGTCAAACCTGTGCTTCCTCGGGGTATGAGAGAAATTGGAGTACATTCCAGTGGATACATGCCTCTAGGTGAAATAGGTTAAAGACTCAAACGCTGCACAACCTAGTGTACATCCACTATAACATGAAATTGAGAGAGGAAAATAAAGAGAACCCTCACAAACTACACATCCATCAACCTCGATTACATCTTCCAAAGGAACCATGCCGATGAGTGGGCATTGTAAAGGACCACAGTATTAGACCAAAATTTCCTTGAGGGAGCAGTTGCTGATATGGATGATAATGAGGATGTTTCAGCACCTAATGTAGGAGACATGGCAGAGGACATGGGCACCGACGATGAGGAGTATATAGAAGATGAAGATGATGATCATGATGACGAGGAAACAGATGGTGGGTAATGGAAAACGATTGGCAAGAGCAAGTGTGGTACAATATGATACAGTACATGATGTTGAGGTAGATGATGCACTGAGATTGGTTCAGGAGGAAGTCCAAACATCGAGGCATAACAACTACTTGACAAGGGAGAGACGTCTGTAGCTGACATTGTAAGCACGTTGTTGAGGATGATGACAATGTCGAAGTTGCTGAGGGCCATAACACAGGCTAGAGTGGGGGAGAGCACAAAGGCTGGAGTCTAGGAGACTTTGGCCAAGGGGATACCACGGAAAATATTCCTAATTGGTAAGGGGGCACAATTGCGGCACTACAAACTCCACCACGACTTACTTAAATTTTTTGTAGAGTGGACCCTAATAGCGAGACACAAGAGTACCGTGAGCCCCCCCCTCACCACCCTTATTACTACTAGCTAGTATCAGTTGCACTTTGTAACTCCCTCCATTGAATTAATATGTCAAATTCTAAATTGTGTTATATAACTCCCTAGTCTTCATATATGAATTTATATAAAAAGTTGTTTCAGTAGTCATTTTTCATTATCTCTATTTTTTTTTCAAGATAATTGTAGGCAATAACAAAATATACATAAAATCTACATTTTTGAATTTTTTTAACTCATTTTAAACAAAATTTTTTACTTGACTGACTCAAATTGTTTAACCGGCCCGGTTCGGAGTTACTCGGAACTGGCCCCTGACCGGTTGACCAGCCCGGCTTGATTTTTCCTACACTGCTTGGCACAATCATTCACTTCGATAATGCTATGAAAAGCACTGAAAAAAAGCTTCAAAAGCTGTGAAAAAAGCACCCAAAGTGAACCCATGAGGCTTGGTATTTATTATTGGCACAGTATATGAAACCGCCTAATTTTTTTAAAACCCGGCCAGCTGATAGGAAAACCGCCCAGTTTTTTTTTTTTAAGTCGGCCGGTTTAGACTCAAAACGGGCCAGTTATGTACTGCTCATGTGGGGGGGGGGGGGGGCGCTGGTTCCCCATTACTGGGGTTAATCGGGATCGGCAAGTGCTTGGTTTCAGTTTGACTGGCCGGTTCCAAGTTGAACCGGTTTTTTGAACATTGATTACCACCTTGAAGTTTTAAACTAGCGTATGCTGAAGGGAACATAACACTAAAAGATTGCAATTATGGTATGGAGGAATGGTGACAAACTTGTACCTTGTGGAGCCTTAAAAAATCCTATGGCTTTGCCATTCACCAATATTGAGAAGTGGGCACTTAATAAACATCAATTTATCCAGATTCTTCTACTGGCTTCAGATCCCATTCTCCCCATAATTTCCTGTATAACCCAGTTCACTTTATCATAGGCTTTCTAACAGTCCACTTTGTATATGACTCCTGCTCCTCATTCAATGGTCTTTGAGTGTATGTGCTCCTCTGCGATCATTATACTGTGCATAATTTGTCTTCCTTCTATGAAAGCAGATTTAGGTCCTGTGATTTCCCAATCCAGTACTTGTCTATGTCTATTGACTAATACATTTGCTATACTTGCTATACTTTTATATGATCTCCCAAGTAGGGTAATTGGTATGATGGCTCCCACAGTTTCTATGGAGCTTTCTTCGGTACCAATGCTATAAATGTTGCATTCATGGCAGGGTTAATTTTCCCTCTCCAATAGAGTTTATCAAATTTATTTAATTAGATCTTCTTGTAAGATGTCCCTAACAGCAGTTGTGCAATTCATATTTTTGTTTGCCATCGATGTATGATAATTTTGGGGAGGTGTTACCTTGTTGCTTCTTGTTGGAAAAGGACCCAGCAAAGCTATTTTTTTGGACTCTTCCTCACTCATACATTCAGCAATTGTATGTTTATTTGACAGTAAATGGTGCATATTGATGCCTATCTCCATTATGAAATCTTGCTTGGTTCTTGCCTTCTTGGTTTGTGTTTCTCTAAGATGCCTTTGATCTCTCTATCTCTCTCACATATTCTAAAACATTTATAATACCCTGGACAGTGTACACATATTATCTGAAAATGATTAACAGCATAGCAGCATCGATGATCCTTCATTCCAAGATGAAGGTATTAGAGGAGTGATGGTGATGAATTCAGTTGTCCAAAGGATATCAGCACAAGCAGTAAAGATGCACTTTCCCCTAATAAGAAGTCCAATACGAGTTTTCGCTTCCACATTTACAATGAGAGGTAGAGGCGTAATATTGAGGTGAAGTAATGCACCAAATGATGTTTTTCGGAAATTTTAATCTATAGATAACTGATTCTTTTTTATTTATTCTGTACCTATAAATCTTGTCAAATCTAGTGGTAAATTTCTTATTTTAGTTTTGTAAGATCCATTTGGATGATCTCAAAGCATGAACTCTTCATTTTGATGGACGACATCGTCCAGTATATCAATTGGTCTTCACCAAACATGCATTGAGATGTGGACTAGAAAGTGTTAAAAGTTTAAAGCGATTGTGAGTGATGAAAGTTTAAAGGGATTGTGTAATACACGTTTAGTAATTGGAATTTGGGGATTTCCTAGAATTTCGCAGTTCTGGGTCTTTGGAAGCTGAACTATTGTCTGGAAGTGCTGGAATACTTGTTGGATGAGTTGTCTGGAAGTTTTCAAATACATAGATTAGACTTCATCATGATCTAAGCTTCACAGAGATTAGACTTCACGGCTTCACAGAATGAGATAGGGGGAGGAAAAGAGGACTTAAGAGGGGTCAGAGATGCAAAGGGACATTTGGAGAGAGAGAGAGGGAAAGGTCATGATTAGAGAGAGACAGAGAGGCAAACGTCATGGTTAGAGAGAAAAAGGGTGTTAGTGAGGGAATATTTAGATCGAGATTGGAGTCAGAGAAAAAGCATGATTAGATAGAGAGTTTAAAGCTTTGAGGAGAGAGAGAGCGAGAGAGAGAGAGAGATGTTAGAGAAAGAAAGGGCATGATTAGAGAGAAAGGGTTGGAGATAAGAAGCACGGTAAGAGAGAGGATTTAGGGAGAAAAAAGATGCAACAAGATAGAAAGGGCGTGGTTAGAAATAGCTAGCTATGAAAACGGTAGGGTTAGAGAAGGGGAGTTAGTAGAGAGAAGGGGCACATTTCGATAAAGTGAGTTGGGAGAGAAGTGTTACAATGAGAGAGAGGGAGGCATGATAGAAAATTAGAGAAAGGGCATGGTTAGAAGAAATGAGTTAGAGAGAGAAAAGACACATGAATGATAATGGAGGTGAGTAGCAAACTTCCTAGCAAACATGATAAGTGAACTTCCATTATGGGGATGGAAGCTGCAAGTTCACATTTTTTGAGAAGCTACAAGTTTGTAAGGCCTGTTTTTTTTAGCACTTCTAGTTATCAAACAATAAAGTGCCATTGCAAATTGGAACGTCTAGCTTTTGGATTTGGAACTCCCAGTTATCAAATGTGCCCTAAAATTATTTACTTCAGGTGCAAAGTAGTCATAGCCTACTTGTAGCTGTTGGACGAAATGGGGCATGTAGGTTGAGGTCTAGGAGTTAGTTGTTTCTCCACACATAGTTCGAGAAATTTTTCTTGGATTGTTTCTCCAAACAAAGGTGCAATAACCGGTCTTAGATGTCTCACTTTTCCTTTTTGTTCCTTTCATATTCCATATATTTTGATTGGAGCATGTGAAATGAACGTAGCTCATTATCATCATCATCCAAGCCTCATCCCAATTTGTTTGGGCTCGGTTATATGAATCACGTCTCTTCATTCTTCTCTATCAAGGGTCATAGGTTCATGATTCATGATAACATGCGGCAAAGATTTAGCTAGCTACTTACCTAATGCAACCCACTCCTTTTATCGGGCTTGGGATAGGTGAAGGGAAAGTTTAAAGTCGTCACCCTTATTAGATGAGGGAAATGAATGCAGGTGAATGAACCTCTTGATTTTGAACTTGTAATGTGTGTTTCTCGTGATAATTACTGGGTTTTTCATGCAACAGTTTTAAAACATATTCCTTGTAATGGATTGGGAAATAAGCCCTAAAGTGATTGGAGAAATAAACAGGTTCAAGCCCATATCTTGAAATTCATTTCCACCAGGTTCCATGTTAACACTCCGAACAGAGAGAGAGAGAGACAGCATGTAGACTTGCACCTTCTGTTTACATGGAGGCAAACCAGGAAGTAAATTAGTTGGCTAAACCGGGTATAATTCTCTCAGAACTTTTGGTTATTTTTGTGACTGCAATTTTGAATTCTTATTTCTGAGCTATTGACGTAATGTCTGCAATTAATGAATAAGTAACATCTGTCAGAGAGAGAGAGACTTCTCAGTTGTGGTTTTGCGCCAAGACAGAGACAGAGAGAAAGAACTGTTTGGATGTGGATTTGCTCCTTGTGTAGAGAGAGATAGAGGGACTATTTTGTATGTGGATTTGTTCCTTGTGTAGAGAGAGAGGGAGGGACTGTTTGGATGTGGATTTGTTCCTTTTATATATATATATATATATATAGAGAGAGAGAGAGAGAGAGAAAGAGAGGTTTTGCCCATTGTTTACACAATCTAGTGAGAGAGGGACTATTTTGTATGTGGATTTGTTCCTTGTGTAGAGAGAGATGGAGGGAGTGTTTGGATGTGAATTTGTTCCTTGTGTATGTGTATATATAGAGAGAGAGAGGTTTTGCTCATTGTTTACACAATCTAGTGAGGGAAAGGTTTTGCTTCTTGTTTACACAACCTAGTGTGCCATGAGTCAGATCACTATTGAAGTGTGATGATCATATGATGGAAATGCAAACCAATGATCATATTTGAAATGCAAACCACTCAACCACTGAAGCATATTGAATACAAATCAGTGGTGTCCACCACTCAAGTGTAATGCTTATGTCATGAAATGTAAACCAGCTGTAAATTTGAAAAAATACGCAATAATAAAAAAGAAACATTGTTCCAGTTTCTGGTTTTTGTCCATGATTTGGTTGTAATTCATGGTGAAATTAGCTTAGAACCCAATTTTCTTTTTTAGGTTGTTCAATAATGGAAATCGAGTTTCAGATACAACATTTTTAATCACCATCATCATAGTCTTTTCTCAACTAACTATTTGAGATCGGCTATACGAGATGCAACATTGTTTATTTCAACTGTTAACTACTCGAGCCCAAAGCCAAATCCTAATTTGAACCCCATTCAAAAGATTTGTGGGTTATTTGCATCCTAGGTTTTATAGGAAAATTGGTTGATATGTTGGGGGAGCCCTACATTTGCATCCCCACATCAAACGTTCATCTCTAAGATGAATTGAAAGTGGTTGTCCCTCTCAAAAAATATCAAACTAATTGTCCAAAAATCTTTTCCAAGAAATTTTATTTTAAGCTTTTAAAATTTGTTCTTTTGCATTTTTATGATCTGCATGTTGGAGGTTATATATTTCTAGCAAAAGGTACCAAATGAGGTTGATCGCTAGGTTCTGGAGTTTACATATGTAAAATTCAAGATCCAAAAAACATTCTGAGCTTGAGGTTTGCCCAAGGGAACCCATGGACGGTATGCTCTCAGGAGAATGAATTATTTTCACCTTTTCCTTTTTTTCCACTGCACACTGACACTGTTTTGTTTGATCTTAACGAACAGATCCTATGCTCCCCTGGGAGCATAACGTATATATTCACTCCCTTGGGCAAAATCCGAGCTAAGAATATTTTCGAGGAAAATGATTCTATATTGTGTCAATCTTATAAAAGATATACCTTAAAAACTCATTATAAAAGATACACCTCAAAAACTCATTGAAATGGTTGTTTTGATGTTGAAAAGTCCTTCAATTGATAATCTCGACCTTGAGATATATGGATTCGAAAATAAAAGGATCTCAAGGCTTCAAAATAGTGTATCTTGTAATGTATTATTTGGCCGCCCATTTTCAAAATGTTCAAGTATTTGTAGATTTGTTCAATTTGTACTATTTTGAATATTTAAATTTCATAATATGGAAATAGATTTATAGACCATCATAGGGATTTTCAAGACTAAAACAACACATTTCGATATTATTTGGGGGTGTGTTTTACTTTGATTGTTTAAAGTGCCACCTTAAATGTTTAACTTACTAATCAAATTAAAAATAATAATAATTAAATACTCGCTCAAGAAGTACCCTAGGAGAAAGTAATGATCTAGGATTAAACATAGGCTATGCAATTTTTTGGATGGTTCGATAGAGTAGTACTCATTGTTATCAATGTCGGATTGGATTGACTAGTTTGATGCACGGGACCATCAATCAGTGTTTTGATTGTTTTGGTTTAAAACAAAAATTGAATTTGGTCGATAACTATTCAAAAAAATTAATGTTTGATTGGTTCTAGCCAATCAGAGATGCCGATTTTGACCAGAAAAAATAAAGTTGGGTTATTTTTAATATAGTTTTTTTATGTTAAAGTGCATATCTACTTTTATTATTATTATTATTATTTGGTATTGATTTTGACTGTACCCCTCGCCAGTTCAATAGCCGCGGTGATCATAATAACACTAGTTGTAATAGAAAACAAAATTATCTTTTGCTCTCAAAATTATATCTTTTGAATCTAAATTAGAACTTCAAATTTCAGATAGAAAATAATCCTCGCACGGGCTCTTATGCCTATAGGAGCAACTGTACAATTTGCTCCCACGGGAGCACACCATACTGTTTAGAGAATATATCTAGTGGGTGCAGTCTTTGTCAAGGGCAAAATGAAAGAAATGATAAAAGCCATGGGCATTTATTATTAAATGCGGCTATAACGCCCCTAACTGCTGACAAATGCCGACGCCTTCAATAGGTAATTTTCAGTTATACTACGTAATAAATAGCAAAAGAAAAATTATCTGAACAAAATACTCAAACTTTCTTTACACTAGTAAATAGTAAATACTACACTTGAAACATTAATATATTATTTTTGTTTGTATTATTAGGCTTAATTGTCAAATATTGAGATTAATAATAAAAATGAGATCATTTAATTTGGCTGATTACTGCATTTCAGCCCAAGTTAATATACGTGTTACTAAGGGAGATAAAATAGAAGTGATAATTTTGAGTTCTCTCTTTTTTTCTCCCCAAATCTTTTAAAAATTATACCCCTTACAGGAATTTCTATACAAAAAAGAAGAAAGAAAAATCTACAAAAACAACAATATCATAACTGTATTCGAAGTTAAAATAGGAATACTAAGTGGAACCATGAAACACTTATCCAAACAAAATAACTCTTAGAACCATGAAACACTTATCCAAACAAAATAAGTCTTAGTGTATCACATAAAAATATGAAAATAATCAGAATATACAAATACAATTAAGTATGATAAATTGAATAAAACTTCAACATAAAATTAGTCCAGTAAATTAATAAAACTTATTAATTGAAAAATTAAGCAATCTACATCATCCATTGTATTTGGCCAGTGTAGATTTAACATTGTCTTAAACAACATACCATTTTATATAGGGAAATTGCTAGAAATATACTTTAATTTTAGCCTATTTGAAAACCATCAAGTTTCATAAATCTTGTCCACACCATTTTTTATCAATTTTGATTATTTTTTTTTTTACCGAAATAACCTTTACGGTAATCGTATTATCGTAATGCTTAGCTTGGTCATTACGGTACTTTAAGTACCATAATGCTCAGATGTGGCAAATGAGGGAGAAAGAGATCTAGTGAGCATTACGATATTTAAAGTATTGTCATGCTTAGCTTGGTCATTATGGTACTTAAAGTATCGTAATGCTTAGTCTGGTTATTACGGTATTTAAAGTACCGTTATATTTTGGTAAAACAAATGCCAAATTTTAGAAAAAATGTTGTGGACGAGGTTTAAGAAAGTTCAGGGTTTTTTTTTTTAATTAGATGAAAATTACGGTATATTTTTGATAATTTTACTTTTTAAACCCAGAAGTTATTTTCATTTAATAATATTGAACACCATAAAATAATAATAATAATACATTATTTTCATTTAAAATAAATATGTCTAAAAAATTCATTTATTTTCTCTAATTAAACATCATAACACACATTCCATTAGCTAGTTAACATTGTCTTATACTATCACAAATATCCAACCCCTTACAAACACACACATTAAAAAAAGAATCCATTTTCAAAAATAAATTTTCTATGAAATCTAATCCTAATCCCAAAATAGTTTTCTAAATTGGATTATTTAAATCTGAAATTTCCATGGACAAAAATACAATGCTTGTAAAAAATGATCTAAATCTGCATAGCTCTTTCTCCAATAATGTCAAATCCTTTAATTTCAAGGGGACCATGCCAACCCACAACAGTTCAATTCAACGTTGGCTTACACATCTTTCAATAAAGAAAAATAATGATACCCTTCTTAAGAATACTTTTTAGGTGTAACTGGGGATACACTTATTACAAAGAGTCCACTCTATGGAAAGAATGGGGAGTTCATTGTGGAGATGGATATCTGGATCTAAAATTCTGCATGCTAATCATCTAAAAACCATGATCACTAAAAAGAAACAAATATTGAGCCTTAAAATTGGTTTTTTATTATATATTTTCATTCCAATTCTTCAAGGAACATTGGATCTCTATTGTTTTGGAGCTCCAAATTCATAACTCTGAGGTGATTTAGAATGTAGGGAAATTAATGCACATGCCCCTTAAAGTACAGTAGTTTCAAAAATCCCTCTCTCTCTCTCTAATGTGTTACACTTATGTCTAATTTGTTAGCCATTTTTCAAAGGACCCGGTTTCTATGCAGTCAAGCCCACATATGTAGAAGTGCGAGCCTATTCAAAAATCTATTTTTGAGATGAATTTTTGGACTTAATTTTTAAGGACATGTAATATTTAACATGGAGATCATGAATATAAAGAAATAAGTAAATTTTAAAAACTAAAAATAGTAGTTCTAGTAAAAAAACATTTGGACTGTTAATTTCTATTGTTTTTAGATAGAAAACCTATTTGCATCCATATTTAAGATGGATGCTTTACACTTTTTTGTCATGCGGTCTAGCTGGCATGAAACAATTTTCTTTTTTCAAAAGAGAAAGTATAAGATGATACTATTTACTTTCGATGTAAAAAGGTCACACTCATGTAAAATCAAATCAAACGGCTAAGTGTGTGTCATTGATTTGCACAATGCTAAAGAAGATTTTTCTCGAACTTTGTATTTCCTTCTTAGTGTCATGGTTTCAAATCATGGCTAAAGTTTAAAATCTTGGCTAGGAATAAATAGGACTTTCTTGTGTAAAAAATAAACGAGGTCTTTTAGTATACATTCCCTTTTCAAAATAATAAGAGAACCATCTAGGTTAAAAAACTTCAGGGTTTCAAAATCCGAAATTTTATGAGGACTCAACAACCTTGGATTTTAAACTTTCAAACTTTGTTGAAAGATAATACAAGTAAGTTCAAACAGAAATAAGTTCAGATATTCAAAATTCAAGGTTTGTAATACACAAACTACTTTGGATTTAAAAAATAAAAAAGATTTTTTTTTAAAGGTAGGTCACTTTGAATACTTCCACTATCAAAGTCCGAAATTAGGGTATTTTCCAAAAACATTAAAAAATGGAGAAAATAGGTATTATCGTAACATTTGTAACTTAAATTAAAAAAAATATTTATGTAATTTTCTCTAGGATGTATTTGGAGTCCTAAATCCCTGAAAACTAAAAATAGATGCATGAGTTGGTCAACTCACCAATAATTTTCCCACCAAACTATACACCAAGAAAAAAGTTTATATAAGGGTGAGATCCTAAACAATCAAATTAAGGCTCGCCTAAAAAATTCACTAGAAGAGGTTGTTTTGATCTAAAAAACTCTTAATTCGATCATCTCAACCTCAAGGTGCATGGACATGAGAACAAATAGATTTTGAACCATAGAAATAGTACATATTGTAATGTATTATCTAGGCTTTCAAATTTTTAATATTTTCAAGTGCTCATAAATTTGCTTGATCTATATTATTTTTTAATATTTAAATTCTATAATTAGAGATGGAAATAAATTTTGGGATTGTATGTAATGAGATCGTTTACCTTTGGTACAAGGAGGTCACAATTGCTTACAACTATCCGATGTAAAATCTGATATAGCTTGGGTATGTTACAAAGTTCGAGAATTATTTTTTTTGAACTTTGAACTTTGAGCTTAGTCAATGCAATAAATGCAGCGACCTAATTTCACATCTAATGGTCAAAATTAATTGGGACCACCTTATACTAAAGATACATGGTCTCATTGAATACTTTTCCATATATTTCAAGTCATTATAAAGATTTCTAATACTAAAACATATTTTGACACTATTTGATGGCGCACTTTATTTTAAACGGTTAGACCCTCAGACTTATACAAAGCGCGCATGCGCGCACACACACACACACACACATATATATATATATATATGAACAATTGCATTATACTATGATACAACTGTTGTATTAGATCATTGTTCAAACATATTTTGGCACTATTTATTGGTGCACCTTATTTTGAATCAGCAGACCCTCAGCCTTATACAAAGCACATCCATATACTATAAATGAAGAATAAAAAAATAACAGTTCTACCCTCGTTGAAAACAGAATCAGACCAGTTGATTGCATGTTGACAAAGAATAGTGGAGTGTGTGCCCAACCAGTTCCCTCAAGCAAGAGGGGCTTTCTCCATCATTTATCCGATTTCTTCTCTCTTAGATTTCTATGCTTTCTCTAACTAAAATATTCTCTCCTAAACTTCTCTCTCTCTCTAAAGGGATAGCTTCTCACAGTCTCTCTGGCCCTCAATAGGACGGATTGTTCTCTCTCTTAAACTACTCTAAACTAAATGATTTTCTCTCTCTCAAAAGAGATCACCCTCACTAGAGGGATTGTTCTCTCTCTTAAACTACTCTACTTACTCTTACTAAAATATTTTCTCTCTTAAACTTCTCTCTCTAAAGAGATCACCTCTCAATCTCTCTCTTCAGGCTTCCTTTCTAAAAGGTGTCTCTCTCTCTCTATAAGATGCTAAGATGCCAATGCAACATGCATAAATAAAGAATGTGATACTAAGAATACAGAGGAAAACAATAAATAATGGCTTCAGAGTCCAAATAATAATGTTCTTTCTCTTCATCATTTAGGACCTCTCTCTATCTCCTAAGAGAAATAAGAGAGGTATCATCTTGATATTGAGATGCATAAATGTGAAAAGAAAAAAAAAGATTTCGAGTCCTAAAAATAATGTATCTTGCAACATATTATTTGGACAGCTCATTTTCAAGATTTTCATGTAATTGTAGATCTACTTGATTTGAACCATTTTTAGAGTTTAAAATTTTGTAATTAGAGATGAAAATATAACCTAAAGCCATCCTAAGAATTTTTTATACCAAAATATATTTATGATAAAATGTGAAGATGCACCTTTAATTTGATTGATTAAGGTTGCAACCTTATGCAAACCACACCCTTTCTCTTAATGAGACCTCTCTTATCTCATATATTTCTCTTAATGACAGTCATATATACAGATTTAAAGACAATACTAGAGAGTTAGATGATGTAGATTGGATGCAAACTTTATTTTATGCAAGAAGATTAGGGTTTTCTTTGATTGAGCCGAAAGAGAAAGAGTTGAGAATCTCCAATTCATCCTTTTTTGGCGGAACAAGAACACAAATTCATTATCTTTCAACCAACGAATTGGTCCTAAATCTAAATGGATCAATGATTGTGCCTTCTTGTATTTGTTTACCTAATAAATGTAAGTTTGCATATGGAAATCTCTGAATTGTTATTATTAATTGTTATTGTTGATGTAGATTGGATTTAAATTACATGCGGAACACGTGGACATTGCCAGTTATATTAAGTTTGTCTTCTCCTCTATTGCCTCTGTTTCTCTCTATTATTCATCATTCATCATTTAGATGCATTGTTAGAAAAACCGGATGATCTAACCGTTAACCGCTCGGTTAGATTGGAACCAACAGGTGGTTGGTTTCGGTTTTAGTGATTGACCAGTATTTAAAAATAATATATATATATATATATATAT
>NW_006499435.1:3744103-3760941 GCF_000471905.2 Amborella trichopoda
TAGTTAGTTACGTTACTACTTACTTATAGTTAGTAGTAGTTAGTTAGTAGTAAGTAATAAGTAAGTAAGAGTAGTAGTATAGTAGTAGAGGAGGAGGAGAGAGAGAGAGAGAGAGAGAGAGAGAGAGAGGTTTCCATATATAAATCAAATTCAGGAACCTTTCTCTAGGTAGGAAATAGGGAAACTATTCTCTACAGAAATTGAAAAATAAAGTAATAGATAAAACCCATAATTTAATGAGGCATGATGATTGTCATGTTCCTTGATGTAGGGTCTCATTTCTTTGGTGGTCTAAACATGGGTAAGTGATACATTATCAGAGCTATTTTTGGATACAAATCCCTTCCAACTCGGACTTTGTCATATAGTCTAGATTTTCATGGAGCTTCAATGGATCCATGAGGCCTTAAATGTTTACTTCTTGTATGTTGACAATGAACTTAATTAGTTTGAAGAGAGGCCTAGCTCTCATGGAGATGCCTTGGGATGCAATCCTCATCGGGAGAGGGAAATCCTCATCAACCAAACATAATTGCTTTCTCTCGCTTCACACCTCATCTTCTCTCTATAACTACCCAATTCAGAATATCTACAGTTCTTTATTTTGAAATGTAACAGTCTGAGATTTTTTTGCTATTCTTAGGCTAACCCTATATACTTGAAAAATTGAACCACGGCAAATTCTATTCAGAATTTATCAAAATATTTAAACTATAGTTTTATTTATTTATTTACAGTTTGATTGTTTAAGCCAAGACCGAGGAACGTGCATACTGGAAGAGAGAGGGGTACATAGAGTGATAGGGTTTTGAGAAATTTGCAGAAATGAAGAGATAGAAAGAGATTTCAGGAGAGGAGATAATCAAGGATATAAATATATAGGAGAGATATTTAGGGAATTCTCTACAATTTCTAATGTGGGATTTGTTTAGCTAATAATTAAGAAAGAGATAGATATTTTCTATTAAATAGGGGGGGGGGAGAGGTTTCCATTTATAAATCAAATTCAGGAACCTTTCTCTAGGTTGAAATAGGGAAACTATTCTCTAGGGAAATTGAAAAATAAAATAATAGATAAAGGCCATAATTTAATGAGGCATGATGATTTTCATGTTCCTTGATGCAGGGTCTCATTTCTTTGGTGGTCTAAATATGGGTAAGTGATACATTATCAGGGTTATTTTTGGATACAAATCCTTTCCAACTCAGACTTCGTCATATAGTCTAGATTTTCAAGGAGTTGTAATGTATCCATGAGGCTTTAAATGTTTACTTCTCATATGTTGACCACGAACCTAATTAGTTTGAAGAGAGGCCAATCATCTGGCTCTAATGGAGATGCCTTGGGCTGCAATCCTCATTGAGAGAGGGAAATCCTCATCCCCAAACCTAATTGCTTTCTCTCACTTCACACCTCATCTTCTATCTATAAGTACCTAATTAAGAATATCTACAGTTCTTTATTTTGAAATGTAACAGCATTTTATTAAGGTGGAATACAACTACAAAACCAGAAAACGGGAAAAGTCAATAAGGCATCTTGATGATCCTCAAAAATTGATCTATACCAACAAGCAAGCTATAGTATTAGACAATCAATGGTTTACATTATTACACATAGACATGAACGATATCATGTTAAGTTGTTAACTATGAAAAATGTCCGACAGAATACTTATTAAGTCCCTCTTAAATGGTTCCCAAGAATATGTTATGTGATAACACAGAGAAATTGTTATCTATTTGTTTTATAAGTAACTATAATTTGTAATGTGTTATTTAAATGGACTGGGAGCAGTAGAGATGTTTAACACTTACCAAAGATGAGACTTGAAGGACGAGGATATCGATAACTACCATCTATTATGATACTTTGACCATTTATTGTTAACTTAAAGGAAACTCATCTCCTCTGGACCATGAATAGAAGGTTCACATAAGGGCGCGACCGTGGTAGACAGAGTGGTTCTGCGACAAATCTGGTCTATTTTCAGTGAGATTAATTAATGTATATAGGGTTTGGAGCTAATCAAGAATGCAGCTTTTCAGTTTCTATTAGTAGGGTTTATAGAAAGGAACACAAACGAAAAGATAAATAACATTCAAGAAACCACAAGCATTATCCCAAAAAAAGAGGCCAATGTACTTAAAATCCTGAAAAAAACCGAAAACCAAAATTTCAAGAAAATCACTGGTCTCCTCATTATTGATCTTTCCAATCAGAATGATAGAAGAACTCAAGAAGCAATTGCACGCCGAAGAAATTCAGCATTAATAAAAGAGAGAAAAATGAAATTACGTAACAACACGTATTCTTTTAAAACCAACTAGTCCATAGCTAACCATAAACAAGATGAATAAACCAAAATCATGCATACAGGACCAACGATACAACTTGAAATGCAAATATAACAGTAATATAGAAAACAATTAACAACTACAGTAGCATCATTCCTCTTAATTTCATTACTTCAACGCATTATTGATCAGAAAAGCAATCAAATCGATGAAAAAAAAAACTCATAAAACAAATGAATAACTGAAAAAAGAAACCACCAACTCAAATCTACCATATTTCTCAAGAGAGAGAGTGAGAGAGAGAGAGATAGAGAGAGGAGCCTACCTGTATACTGAAATCACCATCCATGGAAACATTATGTGATTCCTGTCCATCGAAAGGCATGAAATCAACTGTTGATATTCCACCTTCAAGCATCATCTGGCGCTCTCGATGGTCGAGATCAGAGGCGAGGGCAGCCAAATCGAGCTCTGAGAAGAAGGGGCCCTGTAAAACTGTGTTCACACAATGGACAGCGCAGAGCTTTGATTCCTGGACCTCGTGATAGAGCATCCCACCATTGCTGAGACCTTCCATCTCTTCCCTATTTGTGAATCTAAGGGACCCCACAAATAGTTCCTTTGAGTGAGAGAGACAGAGATAAATGGGGGTGGTTCTATATGTGAAAAAGAGGTTATGAAAAATTGGATCCTTAGGGAAAAAAAAAACAAGCGAAAATTCCAGATTTGATCTTCAACAAAGAAAGAAAAAACAGGAAGGGTTAGAGAGAGAGAGGTTTCTTGAAACAAGTTGATAGAGAGAAGAGACGTTGGGAAAGAGCTAATGGTTAAGCATGAGGAGGAATTTATAGGTTATAACAGAGACGCAACCATGGATGAGAGAGAGAGAGGCTTTTCTTAGTTGGGTTTTAGAGAGAGAGATTCTAGAGAGAGAGAGGGGGACTTTCCCTCTTTTGTCGCGTGGGACGGGGAGGACTTTTCCCTCGTCTCGTTTCGTGTGTAGAGACGGAGGAGTCAGCGGGAAGAAGTTGTGTTATATGCCTGCGGGAGTAAATTGTACGTTTGTAGTCTCTGGTGAGAGTTTGAGACGAACCTTGCACACACCCTTTGGGCACGTATGCTATGTTGCCTCGGGAGCATAATGTAGATCTACTCCCTCGGCAAGTAGACGTATTTAGGATTTTTTTTTTTTTTTCAATGAAACCATCTAAGGACCACTTGGACGATTATTTTCGAATAAAAAAATAAAATTAAAATTTTGAATTTTTTATCCCTTTAATCTCCCTCTTTAAAAGTTGGTGGTCTCTATTAGTGGTTTGTACAAGGTTGCAACTTAGACAATCAAATTAAGCGTGCACTTCCAAATTTTATCATAAAAATAACTTTAGCGTAAAACATTTTTAGGATGGATTGAGAATTTATTTTTATCTTTAATTATAAAATTTTAAAGTCCAAAAATACTTCAAATCAAATAGATCTATAAATATTTAAAAATCTTGAAAATGGACGGTTTAGATAATGTATTGCAAGATACACTATTTTTAGGACTCAAATTTTTTTTTTCTTTTCATATTCATGTATCTTGATGTCAAGATGATCAATTAGAGGGTTTTCTAATATCAAAACAACATTTTATGACAGATTTTTTACTATATTTTAAGGTTGCAACCTTATATAAATTTTTTCCCTATTCGATCTTGAGAAATTATTTTTTTAAGGGCATAGATAGAGCAATTTGCAAAAAAGAAAATATTGAAGTTAGTCGATGGATTGAAGTGGTTACTACCCCACAATTTAGGGTTCTAAAATAACTCCTATATTTGATTTTACCCAAGGGAGTACATGGACATAATGCTCTAGTGAGAGTACCAAATCTTTCAGTTTTTTGTGAAAAAACAATGTGAAGCCTCACCTCAAAATCTTGCCCATAAAACACAAAGGGTATGGAAAATCCTTAAAAAAGACTCTAAAATCTATTTTCACCTCTAATTATAAAATTTATAGAACATAAAATATTATAGATCTTGTGGGTATGTGGGCACTTGAAAATGGATAATATAGATAATGCCTTATAATATATATTGTTTTTAGGGGTTAAATTATATATTACGTAGAGCTGCACCTCATATCTTGTCAAGAAATATTGTTCATACCCTAAAAAACTGCATTATGGCTTGAAAATTTATTTCTGCCTTTAAATGTGAAACTTTAAAAAGTTTCAAGAACTGTTCAAATTTGATGAATCTAGGAAAACATGAAATGAATTGATGAAATAATGTGTTGCAAGAGATATATTATTTTTAGGGTTTGAAATCCTTTTATTTTCATATCTACAATTTTCAATGTTAAAGATGATCGTTTTGATGGTTTGTGGCAAAAAAAAACTTTTCCAAAAATATATAAGGTGAAAATTTAAAAAGCTGTGGCATTTTCTATAGGGACTATATACTATATCTCTGCTACAAATAGGTCACAATTGCCACAAGCCATTAGATGTCAAATTGGATGGCTTGGGATATGATATAGAGTTTAATAATTTTTTTTAGAACTTTGAGTATAGCCAATGGCATATTTACACCCACCCGATTTAAAATTCGATGAACATTATTTGTTGTGACATCTTTGTATTAAAAGTAAATTACCTCTTTATATATTTTCTTTAGAAAAGCACTTGTATTAAAAAAAGCAACAAGAATTCCAAAAACTATCAAGTCTTTATTTATAGGAAAAACTTATAATCCTATAAAAGAAAAATATTTAGGACATAAATAAAAATAGAATTTTATTAAAATATACAAATTTGTTAGTTATTAAAAATTTATTCATTTTCAGCTATTCAAATTCATAGTCATGTGTGTTTGGTTTTTGAAATTAAATAAAAAATATAGTAACAAATTAAATAATTCATCTCTTTCTGTTAACGGGTTGCGGTTTTAGTGGTAGTACTATCGAGCCTATGAATGAAATCTCGGGCTCTATTCTCACCAAAAGGGTAGGGGACTAAAATCCCCATACACCAAAAAAAAAAAAAAAATCTCTTTCCAAATAAAAATCACATGTAAGATAGAATCAATAAAATCGATAGCATTTCATGCGCACATAAAAGTTTTAATATGTATAATATAGTTTTTTTATTTTATTGTTTGTGCTAACTTTTGGTTTTTGGGTTGGTGGCTTAGATGAATAAATTGCATCCGGAATCCAATAAAGTGGCCTCCTAGTTTGTGCCGTATGGAGTGCAAACTTACACTTTACTCCCGCGGGTATATGTAATATTCATCGTGAGGGTTTTGCAAAGGCCGGGGTCCGGGCCGCGAGGAGCCAGTTTGCTGGTTTCGGGTTGTTCATGGCACGTGGCGCCTTTTATTTGGGGAGAGGTTGCATAAGGTGTCAACCTTGTACTGTTGAAGTAAGGTGTACCTCAAAAACTAGAACAATAAGCTGCAAAGCCTTGATATGAATATCTGGCATATGGATAAGCACATAAAAATATTGAAAATGGACGGTCCATATAATGTGTTAGAAGGTGAATTATTTTTAAGGTTAAAAATTTTTTATTTTTATTTTTATGAATTTTAAGGTCGAGATAATCGATTTGGGATTTTTTAAACTTAACAACAACCTCTAGTGGGTTTTTTAGGTGCACTTTAATTGTATAGTATAAGGTTGACACGATATAAACCGTTTCCTTTTGACTGTGACTTGAGGAAGGAACAATTTATCGTTTTCAAATTCTAAAAAGTTCATATAAAGTTGCAATTTTATGCTTCTCAAGTAGGGTGCACTTCAAAAATCCCCTAGAAGAGAGTAATCCAAGGGCGGATAACGTTCTATTTAATCATCTCGACCTCAAAATGCATGAATAGGAATAAAAACAAAAAACAAATTTCAAATCATAAAAATAGAATGATTTGTAATAAGTTATCTAAAATGTCTATTTTCAAGTGTTTATAGATACATTTGATTTGTACTACTTTTAAAATTTGAAATTTCATAATTGGGACAAAAATGGATTTTCAAACTATCATAAGATTTTTGACCCCACGGACCCAGACTGGACCCGTTTGCATAGGCAATCCGGCATTTTGTGGGCACGGTCCGACAATTTGCATACTATAATGAAATCACTCCGGCGTTTTGATGCAGTTGTCCAGTAGTGTATGTGTGCGGTCCGACGATATGTTTACTGTAATGTGGGTAGTCCAACGACTTGAAGTAGTGCTCCAGCAATTTACTTACTGGAATGGGGTCAGTCTGGCATTTGCAATGTGCGGTCTGGCATGTGTTTCTAGAATGATGTTAAGTTCGGTGTTTCATAGCTTCGCTCCGGCATTATGGTTGATCTATCCGGCACTAGGAGGATGCAGTTTGGCAATATCTTACTTGCGGTCCGATGTTACAGAACTTCGCTCCGGTGATTTTACTACTGGAGACGTAAGTCCCGCATTTCATGGTTTTAGTCCGGTGTTTTAGATACATGAGTAGGGTGGTTCGGCATTAGTAGTCTACGGTCTGGCATATCATTGTCTAAATAAGCAGTTCGGTATTGTAAAAATGCAGTCCAGCATAGGTTGTAAGTCCGGCAAATAACAATCACGGTCTAACGAAAGTATTATTGGGATCCGTCCAAATGATTTGTTTGTACGATAAAGGTACAGGAAGGGTATTTCCATAAAAAAAGATGTCACTTTTTTAGTTTGCAGTATTAATTAGAAAAGATGATTTTTGAGAAAAAGAAGTTGAAAAAGTTTAAGTATGGGGTTAGAGTCTCTAGAAAGAATATTTTAAAAAGTTTTGCAAGTTTTCCTTATACTTATCCAAAAATTTTGAACCACCGACAAAATAAAAGATATACCCAAGAAACAAATACGCGATCCTACTACTATTGAAAAAGAGCAAATTCTTGTCTAACATGAGGCCTATTATGTCCGCAATCACTTGTTGGACGTGCACATTACCAAAATCCTGGGCAACTATCTCAATGCCTCAAACCCAGCGAGCCCTCTCTTCCCGTTATTTCTCTTCTCTCTCATGCTCTCTCTTTCGTCTCTTTAATCCGGAGTATCTCTCTCCGTGGACATGTTGGTTTAATCGCACACATATAGGTTTAATGAATTTATTTTATTATGGGAAAATTACTAGAAGCCCATTTTTTATTTATTGGTAAGTTCTCTCTCATTCTACTAAAGAAAAGAAACCACTTTCCTGGTCGGTCGGTCATAAATAAGGGAACGAGTGCAAGTTGTCTCACTGCCCGCTCCTTCAAAATCCAACGCCGAGATTCAATTCGAACGGCCAGTGTGGCTTGGCTGATCATGCTTGGCAGACCAGCGTCCCATACTTCATGGTGGGCAAAGGTCTATAGTAGTTTCCTTACCACCATGGTAGCATGAGTGTTCGCCTTTAAACCAAAGTTCCATTAATGACGTATTAGGATTTTGGGGATAAAATAAACCCAAAACGTGTGAACGGCGGATTAAGGTTTTTGGTTAACATATGAATGTTCTTTTTTTTTCCTGAATTTGTTTTTGGTATTATATGATTCGATTTTTCCTTTTGAATTTGTTTTTTTTTTTTCTCTGCTATTGTTCCATGTTAATTATTTGTTTGAATGGTGTTCTTTCTGTGTACCCAGTGGCCAAAAATATCACAAATCCTTTCTCACCCTATGGAACTCTAAGCAGAGGTTTGGGTACCAAGAAATATATTACATGATAAATAGATTACAAGGAAATATGAGACTTTAAATGTGCAAATAAAGGCAATAAAATTTGCCTCCTTAAGGCTTTGAAGAATGCCCCTTACTTCCGTAGTTCTTACATTTATAGTCCTCAGTAGTTTTGATAACTTAACAACAGATCCATCATCATATCTGCAAGGAAGATTTCAATCAAATGAAAATGGTGGAAAATTTAATTGGTATTAGAATGAGAAGCACTGGAACTCTTAACATTAGCCTCTCTCTACACCCAAAGTTTCCCTTCTTTTATTTTGTTTCTGGTGTAAAGCTTCTTTAACCAACTTGTTATTGATAAATTTTCCCATATTCAATTGCAGCTTTGTCCCAATCAATCTGCAACTCTCTAATGTTCTGAAGTGAAATTTTGGTCCTGCTCTTGTGAGTTGTGACTCGGCTACTACTAATCAACTAGGTTAGGATTTAGGAATACACAATGGATGGAGGGAATCATAATATTTCTCATATCCTTGGTAACATTCTACTGTCAGCAATGAATCTTTAGGGTCAGGATCAGTGTTCAACTACTCGGGCGAGCCAACCAGGACTCGCCGGAGCAACTCATCTCTCTATCTTGGTGAGCCCGAGTATCCGAGTTTCGTGGTCAAGCTCATCTTCAAAAAAATAAAAAACATATATAAAAAAATTCAAAAAAAGAAAGTTTTTTTGTTATGTTTTATACTTTTATGTGATTCTGGCAAGGGAAGTGTTTCGGCCATGAATATTCATTTTTACAATTTTCCTTCGTTTTGGATTCTTTCTAAAAATACCCTCAATCACAAATTGATTATTTTAAAATCCATATATTCATACTTTTTTGACCTCATTAAATGTGTTTTGTTAAATTTTACTTTAAACATATATTTTATATATGTTTAGATTTCTTTTTATTTTTAACATTTTTTGGCCTGGCCAACTCAAGCTGAGTTACTCGGACACGGCCCATCCCAAGGTCGGGTTCTAGGGCCGAGTCGTGGTTTCCTACACTGGTCAGGATACCTGCAAATTGCTTCTTGCCTACTGTTAGTCTTCATTATATAGCCACAATGTTAGCATAATAACAAACAACGAATTAAAATACATCTAATTCAAATGCTAATGCACATGGAACAGAGCAAACCCTTTTGCATTCAAGAGTTTAGTTATGCTGGCTTTGCTGTCCTGCAGTTGGACCCCTCCTTATAAACTTTATCTTTTCTTTTATACACATTGTAGTGACTTAAAAAAAAAAAAATACAGCGAAAAAGAAAAATGAAGAGTAAATTTAAATGGATGAAAATGGCGGATCAACGACCTCCAGATAACAGGATTGCAGTGTCTGCAGAAGAGCTGCTTGAGGGGTCATGACGGTAAGACGTCTCCAGGAACGAATACTGGTCGTTTTTCTTCTCTTGTACAACCATTTTGGTGACTGAAATCTCAGGGAATGGGACATCACCATCCAAATACTGGTACACTTGCTTCATACTTGGCCTGAGAGTAGGCACTGGGTGAGAACACCACAAGCCTAACCTCAACACCATTGTGATCTCCCCAATATCAAAGCAACCTTCAAGCCTGGGGTCAACAACATCCAAGAGCTTTCCTCCCTTAATGCACTCCCACACCCAATCAACCAGAATGATCTCTTCCGGCGGCCTCTGTCCATCAATTGGCCGACGCCCGCAAGCCACCTCTAGTAACACAGCACCATAAGAGAAGACATCAGACTCAGTGGTGGCCTTGCCAGTGCGGGACATCTCGGGTGCCAGGTACCCAAATGTCCCCACAACACGGGTAGTTTGCGAGTCCGATCCATGCTCATATAACCGTGCTAGCCCGAAGTCACCCAGCCGAGCATTCATCTCCGCATCTAACAGAACGTTGCCGGCCTTCACGTCTCTGTGTATAACTACTTGCTCCCATTGCTCATGTAGGTACAATAGTGCTGAAGCAACACCCTTGAGGATTTTATGCCGCTGCTTCCAGCCTAAGGGCGGCTTATCGTCATTGAAAAGGTACTTGTCGAGACTACCGTGGGGCATGTACTCGTAAACTATGATGAGGTCGGCTCTCTGTTTGCACCATCCGAGGAGTGGTACCAGGTTCCGGTGTCGTAGTTTGCCGATGCTCGAGACCTCTGCCAGGAATTCTCTTACCCTGTGCTCTGATTCCTGTGCGACTTGCTTCACCGCGACTTGCAGACCCGAGTCCGGCATCACACCTTTGTAAACCTTCCCAAAGCCTCCGAATCCTATTAGCTCTTCATCTCTGAAACCGTTTGTGGCCATAGAGATTTCCTTGTATGAGAACCTATGGGGACCATATTCCAACTCCCAATCTTCCACAATTTCCTCATATGTTCCCCTTCGAACAATGAATAAAATCACAGAAATGGCTGCAATGGCAACAATTATCGAAGACAGGGAGATCCCAATCATAGAAACCATGGAAAGCCCCTTAGATGATGATTTGGATCTCGGGTACCAAGGAAGTTTAGAGGTATCCAAATCTCGAGCTCTGCCATTTATCGCGAAGCTCCACTCCAGAATGGAATGGTAGCTCGCCACTATGCCTGTGCTTGCAGAGAAGCCCACGTACATGAACTCCTGTAGGGTTGGGGAGAGATCGACCCCGTAAGAAATCAAAGGCTGCCCAGTCCTTCCTGCTATTCCGATAGGAGACAGAGTTACATTCAGCAGCTTCTCTGTACCATCATATTCTATCCATACCTGAATTGGGTCTTCACTCGTGAGACTTAGATTATGTATGGTGGTCTTATTATTCTCTGTGAGGTAATAGGCCGCATGAGCGGATACATTCGATCTGACGCTATTGAGGTCGATGCCCACATGGTTACTATCGATGTCGCCTACATCGATGTTCCGGAGGGTGTCGAATTCCACTGCAAAAACTTGGTTTTGGGGGTCACCATTGCCTGTGAGGCCAAAGAGTCCGAGGTACTGAGCCGAATCGGCTTCTTCGAAGTGAGTAGTAGGAGAGATCACAAAGGCAAGGCCAGAACCTGGGAAGACAAGGGGAACGGTGATAGCAAACACAAAAGCTGTGGAGAAAGAGAAAGCACTTCCATTTGAGGAATTCTTGAATTGCAAGAGGTTGGAGTAAAAAGCATGACCTATCAGTGGTTGAGAATTATTGGTTAACTGTAAGACTCCACTACCTGTGATCTCTGAAACACCATTTAAGCTCATGTTTGCTCCATGGAAGCTCGAGTAGTTGAAGGCAATGTCATATGAGGAAGAGAGGTTCATTGCAAGAAAGAGGAGCAGAGCTTGGAGCAACATCTTTGTTTCTTTTGGCCACAGAGAAGAAGCTCGGAGATGCAAAAAATGCTGGTTTTGTTCAGGTCGGAAGAAAGAAGGCTATGGCGAAAAGAGGATCATATTGCTTTGACTTTATGAGTCGTTGCCCAATAGATTTCCCACTCCAGCGGAAGTATACTATCCATGTACTCCCTCGGGCATAACGCATGCTAGGAATATTTTTTTTGGAGATGCAATCTCTACAACCCATATAGGTAAAAAAATGTTTTCTCAAATAAATTTTCTGTGTAATAGAAAAAATTAATTCCTCAAGATTATATTGAGACCGTCCAATTTTTGTAAGGGCTATATCTAAGTGTGACAACACTCAAAATTCAAATTTTTTCTTTTGAAAATAATCATCTAGTAATTTTTATGTGGTTTCCAAAATTTTAGACTAAAATAATCTTCCTATTAGGTATTTTGTATGAGGGTATAAATTCATAGTATGATCCTGCGGGAGTGTGGTATACGTGCTCTAATTTGTTTGCTACTTAAGTTTCATGATTAGGTGCGGTTTGTATAGAGCTGAGGTTCTAAAGATTAGAGTAAAGCGCACCTTCAAATAGTACCTCGAAATATGGTTTTAATATTGAAAATCTTTGTAATAGCTTTAAAATATATTTTTTATTTTTAATTATAAAATTTAAAGCTTTAAAAATAATGTGGACAGAGCAGATCTATAAAAATTAAAAAACCTTGAAAATTGACGGTCCAAAAATCTATTACAAGATGCACTATTTCCAAAATTTGAAATCCATTTTTTTTCATGTCCATGCATGTCGATGTCAAGATGATCAATTTGAGAATATTTGGGCATCAAAATAAAACTTCTTCTAGTGAAATTTTTCAAGTGGGCTCTAATTTGATTGGGTAGAGCCTCACCTCTATATAGAGTTCAATTTTTTTCCACACGATTTCTTACTCCTACTATCCATTTACTCCCTCGAGCATAAGGAGGAATATTTTTTAGATCTCTGATTTTTGGGGATTTAATCTATATAATCCATATAATAATAATATCAGTAAAAACAATATTTTCCAAAATAAGCTTTCTATGTAGTAGAAAAAAATGACGCCTCAAGATTGAATAGAGACCGTCCAATTTTTTAAAGCCAAGATCTAAGTTTTACAAAACTCGAAATTCCAAATTTTAACATTGAAATAATCATCTAGTAATTATTATGTAGTTCTCAAAATTTTTGACTAAAATAATCTTCCTAAATAGGTAATTTGCTCGAGGGCGTAAATGCACAGTATGATCTAGCAGGAGTATAGTATACTGCTCTCATGTTTTGCTTTTTATAACCATTGCAGAAAACAGTGAAAAAGTACCAGTGAGCATGACACACAAGTGAATTATAATAGGGCAGGGCGGTGGAGACTCTAAAGTTGCAGTCTTTGAAAGTGATCCCACGGGGACCACGCTAATAATCTTATTCATGCTGGCGTTTGCATTGGGGAATTCTAGGGAAATTGCCACGTGTTTGCCGGAATGGCTCTCAATTGAGAAAAGAAAAGAGCATATATGTTGTGCTCCCTCGGGATCATACTATATGTTTACTCCCACATTCTCTACTCTGTGTTCTTTATTTAATTTTTATTTTTTTATTTTTTTAATTTCTTTCCTGAGGTTAAATCATTTTGTTGCTATACAGTTCCTTATTCTTAGCTGTCTGACCCTGAGAATGCTCGACTACATTGCTAATGCATGAAACATAGACTTTCAGCTGCAAATGGGTCATTCGGATGATCATTGAGCGTTGATCTCATCTTCCAACGCTTCTAGAGGAACACATTTGTATTTCACACTCTTTGGACTATTCAGCAGAGGATTTTCTTTATTTCTTTGACTTTTCAACGGTAGACATATCACTTTCCGTGTCACTATCTTAGGTTTTTTTTTTTTTTGGGTATGTCGCTATCTTAGGGTTTCACAATGGGGGAGAAGATAAATGCAATAATAATAAAAGAAAAAATATTTATATATAGCCGATGCTTTAAATAAAAGATTGAAAATTCACCGAGTCAAACCGGAGTCGCCTGCGGGGTTTTTGAACACCCCGTGTTAAAAGACGTAGATGCGGCCGTATCTAAAGAGAGTCGCCGAGTTAAAACATTGGTCATGTCTCTCTCACGCATTGAATTTTCTTACTAATTTGATGCATTCTCTACCTTTTAGAGGTAGAATTATTTCTCAATGAGAAAGAGGTGGGACTAATTTCAGTTTCCCCTTGTGAACACTTATTGACATAAACATTGCAGCTTATATCTTATACTTTACAAAATACTAGGATATATGATATGTATTTATTTATTTTTATTTTTTATTCTAAATTTTGACATTATTAGTTTGTATTATTAGGTGAAAATATTTTATTGAATAATTTTGTAAGGCCATAATATTCACATTTATAAGGGAATTTTTTTTATTTTTATCGTACGATATGGAAGTGTTTTTTAATATTTTCTGAATCATAGTTGTTATAATATTATAAATAATTATTATACATTGATAATCAAATCTTGTATTTTATTTATTAATTTTTTTGTGTTATAAAGTATTATAATATATTATTTTTTTTATAACAGTAAAATAATTTGTTTGTATTATTAATTTATTGTAGTCCATGTATGATTATATATTTCATCCATGATAATTCAATGTTTCTTCTTTTGTGTGATATAAATTTAAGGGTTAACAGTAATTCGTACGGGGAAATAACATCTCAATATTCGCATATTGATGCAAAAAAAATGAAAATTCTTAATAGAGTACCCAAATTTCTTATTGGATTCCTAAAAAACAACATTTATAATGATTTTAATAAATTTTTTGGATTTTTTTTAATGCTTAATCCTACCAATTCGGCCGATTCTCGATCCGAATTGTCGATTCACCGATCCGGATGGGTTTTTGGGGTGCCCAATTCGGGCACCGATCCATTTTTTAAACCGCTGCTCTAAACAATCAAATTAGAGCGCACCTCAAAACTTCTACTAGAAAAGGTTGTTCTGATGCCAAAATATCCTCAAATTGGTCATCTGGACATCAAGGTGCATGGGCATGAGAACAAAATAGATTTTAAGTTTTGGAATAGTGCATCTTGCAATGCATTTTTGGACGGCCAATTTTTAAGATTTTCAAGTTTTCATAGATCTACTTGATCTACAATATTTTTGAAGCTTTAAATTTTACAATTAGAGATGAAAATATATTTTAAGGCTATCACAAAGATTTATAGTATTAAAACCACATTTCTCGATACTATTTGAAGATACGCTATACTTTATTTTTTTAGAACCTCGACTCTATACAAACCGCACCCATAATAAAATAAGCGAGACGGGAAATGATCTAATGCAATGGTTGTATAGTAGTATAATGCAACCACACCTCCATAAAACCATATTTTTGGCATTTGTATGACCTTAAATTTTGCATGCACATTTTCTTCATCTTCATAATCAATCCTACAAAGAAAAAAAGTTCAATTTACACCCTAGATCTGGTCAAAATTAGTACCTATCCAACAATGAATCTCGACCGTCCATTTAGTGCATTTCAAGATCTAGTCCTTAATAAATTCAAAATCACTTTTTTCTGTTTTAGCGTTATTAATCTAATGATGATAAAGTTATATAAAAATTTTGGGAATAAAAAATTCCTTTTGAGGCCTATATCTAACCATCTCAATAAAATAGACGGCTTATATTAATTGGGCTAGAATGAAACTTTCTAGAGCATTTGTTCAAAATTTTCTTTTTTGTGATTGTTCTTCAGAATGAAAAGAGTCTACAATTAAAATTTTGTGTCAAACAAATGTCTTTAATATGGTTTTTGAAGATAATTGCATTATACTACTATACAACCGTTACATGAAATCATTCCCTAAGGGAGACAGTTTGCTTTTTTATGCACTATTGCATTTCCTATTAAAAAATAAAATAAGATATAAAAAAAATGCTGTAGTAAATTTATGCACTGATTTATTTTGTTTCCAGTTGAATGTTGTATTTCTTATTAAAATACGTAAATAAAGGGGAAAAACCAAGGTAAACTTGTGCTGCACTGTTGTTGATTCAACATAATCCAAAAATTATTTGTTCTTCCACGTCAATATTTTCGGTATTAAAACGGACAAGGGAAAAAACACACATAGAGCGCCTAAATATTATCGCTTTGCTCTTTTCTTTTCTTTTTTTAATTGTTGCTGATATTTGAATGCAATTGATGTATTTATTGCCTTGGTATGATATATAGACATTGATTTATCTTGTATGTAATATATAAGTTCGAATGTTGCATATTGATTGTACAAGCATAAAACTCTAATCATGGACTGCTGAGTTTTGTATTCTTTATACATGAAATTTTATTTCATAACATTTGCATATGAAAGCTTAATGTGATATTCATCAATTACATATTTTCTAGCCAAAGTTCTTACCATTGATTTAAACAATTAACTGTTTTTACAGGCATAAACCACATATTTTATTATTTTTGGTTTCGTTTCTACTCAGTTTCTTTGACAATCTCATTTTGCTGCGAACCTAGAAACTATTTGGGTTGCTCAAACATAACTTTGTAAGTCGAATGGCTAGTAGAATTACATAAATGGGGCAAACCTTGGCATTTGGATGAGGAAGAAAAAATATATCCTCATCCAATACATAATTTTATATATACTAAAGGAAAATCCACCAACAGTTGGTGATAAACCAACTGAAGAAGAAAAAAAAAAGTTGGAAAATTTCTTATAAGATAGACATATAGCTAAAACATCAATATTAACTTTTATGCAAGATGACCTTATTAAGGTATTTGAACATCACAAAATATCTAAAAAATTACAAAATGCAATAAAAGTAGAATATGGCAACTCTTAAACTCACATCCAATTGCTATTAGAGCAATATAACTCATTTAAAATGAAAGAGGACGATAATGTAGTAGAGTATGTAAACAAAATGCTTATTATGACTACGGACATAGCCATGGTTGGGAATGAAGTTCCCGAGCGTATGCGAGTTTTCACAATCTTTAATAGCCTTTTATCTTTATGGAACAATTAGCATTAGAGCAAGAATGCATGAGCAAAGATAAAAAGAGTGAGTTTGCTTTGCTCAAGGACCTCCCAAATATAGCCAACTGAAGCCTAATAACCAGAAATTTCAAAAAAAGTTTAATAAGAGGAACAATAGATTCAAGAACAAAAGAACCAAGCCCTAAAACCAATAGAGTAAATAAGGATTGTCAAAATGCTTCTTATGTTATCAGCAATGTCACTTCAAAAACCGATGTCCACAGAATAGAAACTCAGAAATTTCAAAGCATAGCATAAATTGAAGCAAAATGTATGAAGTTCTTTGTGTGGTCTCTAAGTGATTGCTTACAGACCATGACATCAAAGAATGGTGGGTAGATTCAGGCACTAATCGACATATTACAAGCTCAAAAGGCTTTTTCAAAGATTTTGAATAAATAAAGATAGTGG
>NW_006499435.1:3764786-3799870 GCF_000471905.2 Amborella trichopoda
ATAGTTTATTTCCTCAAAGATTTTCAATATTCATGTGGATAAGCATCTCTGATATCTAGAAGTCAATTTCTCAAAGACCCATGGAGAAAAAAAACGATGGGCCCCATCTTCTTCCTATAAGTATGAGAAGTCAGATAGAGTGAAGTAAAAATAAAAATAAAAATAAATAAAAAATAAAAATAAAAATAAAAATACAGAGTCTCATGCAAACATAAGGACTTCTCTTGTCATTCTAAAAAAGTTCCTAATCTAAAATCCGGTTAAGTGTGGATGCTCAATTTCCAGGCTCACCTTCTCAATCTTTTAAACTTGTTGGTGTTGCGACTTGATTGAAAGTTCATTATTTATCAATGACAAAGCAAGACTCTAAAGTTTTACGTCAAAAACCAGGCCATCCATACTATCATCACGGTTAAACACTTGGCTGTAATTTAGTTTTCCTACTCTCTTTCGTCCCTTGCAACCAACAAAAATTTACACCCAGTAAAAGTGACTTATACCATAGTGTTAAGTATAATTTAGGTTTGAAGAGTTCATTTTAAGAGATGGTTATGGATGCAAGTCAATGAGAGGCTGGTTAAACCATGCACAGACAAATGCTCACACGTGAAAGAGAGAAAAGAGCAATAAATTGCTAAACATAAATCGGGTTGAACCAATGCTTAAAAAATTGATGATTTGGATTGGAATTGGCCGATCTGGATAAAAAATCGGTGGGGCTGATCTAGATCCCATAAAATATTGAGAATCGGCCAATTCGCCCATGAACCGACCGGTTTTGGCCGGTCTATACTGGTTCTTTAATAGGACCAGATGGTTTTGTTAGAGAGTCGTGCGGACTAGCTCAGTTTATTTTATTTTTTATTTTTTTCAAGGATTAAAGCACGGATCGGTGACTCGGATTGTCCACCCAAAAAACCATGTTGGATCGGTGGATCGGCGTGTCAGATCGGAGAATAGACCGAATCGGCAAGTTTCGGCTCAATTTTTTTTTAAAAAAAAGTTACTATGAATTTCTAAAATAGTATTCTTTTAGTTTCTAAAAGGAATTAGTAGCGTTGCATTACGTACTTTCATTACTTTGTAAAAATAGGATAATACTGAGACGTTGTTTTCTTGTTTGGATGTATAATCATTTATTCATATCATTGAAAAAAAGAGCTTATAATAATCTATATGGATATAAATACATGGTCTAAAATGAAACATACAACAATTAAAATACAACCGGATACTAAAATGAAACATGTTGTTCTCCCTCTTCATCGTGTTGGTGTCACCCATTGAATTGTCTTAACAATTTATTGAGTCGTTCCATGTACCTCAAAATTGTTTGAAAACTTGTTATATATTCTATATAACAATAACAATTGAATACAATTTAAAATTCTATTAATGTTTTACTTCTCTATAAAATAAGTTATTATACCATAACAAGTTAACAATAAATTATTTGTTAATATATGTGTAAGTCAGAAGTATATAAGTCATTATACAATAACAAATTAAAAATAAATTATTTATTAATATATGTGAAAGTTATAAATATATTAACTTAAAATTACAATCTATATTAAATATGAAAATAGTATAATCTATACAACAATAACAATTTATTAATAACTTAGCAATTTAATACATTAAATTATGTGATGTATTAATATATTTATAACAATAAAAATTTCAATATAGCAATATCAATTTTAACATAATTGTAATAAATAAGTTCACAACTTTTACATAATTATATTCATTCAACATAATAATATTAACATAATTTTAATGTGATAATATTCACATGATTATACTGACATAAGTTTAACAAGTTACTAAGATAAATAAACAATAATAATTTCAATATAATTATATTAATTTATTTAAATTAATTATATAGATTTTTTTTTGTAATTATATATAATTAAAACTTAACTATATGTATTTTTAATTTTGGTAAATTATAAACAATAAAATAAATATTATTAATCTAAGAAAGAAAAATAAAATTATTTTATAGATTATTTCATGTAGACGAACTTGCCAGCAAGAGACAAGATAGAAGCAAACAAATGTAGACGAACTTCCCTTTTTTTTATGGAAAAAGTTTATATTGAGCCGAGGCTCTAAACAATCAAATTAGAGCCCACCTAAAAAATTTCACTAGAAGAGGTCGTTTTGTTGCCCCAGTATCCTTAAATTGATCATTTCAAGATCAAGATACACGGGCATGAGAAAAAAAAATGGATTTCAAGTTTTGAAAATAGTGCATTTTGTAACGCATTTTTGGACCGACAATTTTCAAGTTTTCAAAGAGCTGCTCTATCGATATTATTTTTTAAGCTCTAAGTCTTATAATTAAAGATAAAAATATATTTTAAAGCTATCACAAAGATTTTCAGTATTGAAACCATATTTCTCGACACTACTTGAAGGTACGCTTTATTTTGATTGTACAGTGCCTCGGCTCTATAAAAACCACAGACTTGGCACAACCTTAAATGATATATTGAATTATGTTATCAATAGCGAACGTTGGCCTTGGTAATGGAAATGTAGAAGGCTTGAAGCCACCTCGACGGATTCAAGCCACCATACAAAAGGTAACTTCAACGTTAATAATAAACAAAGGAAAATTGTCTCATGCGGGTTGTACCGCATTTCTACATATGCGATCTAGAAAGTGTAAAGCATTCATCTTAAAGATGGATGCAAGTAGGTGCTCCTTTTAAAAACAATGGAAACTAATGGTTTAAACTTTAAATGTTTTCTTACTAGAAGAGATATTTCTTGTTTTTAAAATTTATTGATTTTTTCATATTCATGATCTCCATGTTAGAGATTACATGTCTTTAAAAATTAAGTCTTAAAATCTATCTAAACAATAGATTTATTAAGAGGCCCGCGTTTCTACATATGCGAGCTTGGCCACATAGAAATCGGGTCCATAAACAAATGGTGTGTATGATGTGAGCAATGATGTTAAGGGAAGATCCTATTGATTGATGAGCTAAGCATGTTGGCACCTCCTTGTGTTAGTGGAGTTGTGGGACGCATCGCAACATTTTTTAAAAAAAACATGTTTAAAAATTTCTAGTTCACTGTAGCGAATAGCCTATAAATTTTAGTTCACTATAGCCAATCGCTGGTCTGTGATGTCATGGCACCAGTTCAGTGTAGCCAGATCCTGTTTATTGGTGGATATCCAATGCGGATCGGATGGTCATTTTTTTAACCTTGGTTTTTGTAAACATTGAACCAACCATTCCAATCCGGATCGGATAGTCATTTTTTGAACCTTGGTTTTTGTAAACATTGAACCAACCATTCCAGCCGGTTCTATTAGAGAATCGACCCCACTTTATTTTATTTTATTTTTTTAAATTTTTTCCAAATCATCAATCCAAATCACCAATCCACCGAACTAGATCACATATCCAGAGTAACGATCCGGGCCGCTGATCAGTTTTTTAAAACCTTGTGTTGAACAAACATTTCGAGGTGCAAATGCTAGATCAGCGTGAGGAGTAAAATGAATACCACGACTGAGCAAACCATTTGAATGTTAGTCATAAGTTATCCAGCCCTTAAACCGGGGTCTTCTGAACTTCTTAGTATCAATACTTAACGAAGATCTTTAGTATACACTCAATAATGATGAAAGATTCGTGGGAGTATAATGGAGAATTGAGAGAGAAATAGAGAGAACACAATATTTACGTGGTTCAGATCGAAGCTTTACGCCCATAGATCTAATATCCAACTGGACACATCTTCATTAATGTCCAACTGGACACATCTTCATTATTTTGGATGAATATTTAAATCAATGAGTACCTCTATATATAGAGGTCAATCACATATCTACATATCTCTCTTAAAGAAAATGATCATCACAAATGATGGAGTAATAGAAAACTCCTTCATCCAATAGGATTGAGTAACGAAAAACTCAATCATGGAAACATACGCATCTAGAACAAACAGGATCGAATAAACTCGATCATCACATATGATGGAGTAACGAAAAACTTCATCATCAAATGGGATCAAGTAACGGAAAAATTGATCATCAACCAAGATCGAGATATTCCATCATCTTCATCTCCTCATCTAGAGAAGGAACTCTTGATCATCAACCATAACTTCCCTTTACATAGTAGTTGGAGATCTAGAATTTGGATTTTTTTGTCCACATAGCAGTTACATTAGAGATGTTGACTTCATCTCTACTAAGTTCATCTCCATATCTCCTATTCTCCATATCTCCTATACTCTCCCCCTCAAGTTGGGTGTGGATGCAAAGAAACACCCAACTTGCAAAATACAAATTTTTTTTTTAGTACAATCATAAAAAAAAAATACCAATAAAATTGGGCTTCTAGACAATAGCCCACATCTTATAAAAAATACCACCTAATTTTTTATTTTTTTTCTCTACTTCTTCATTGTTTTTTTTTTTTTAGTCCCTTAGGGGATGCAATGGCTGAAAAAAAAAAAAGAAGGAGGAAAACGTATGAGCCACCTTATGGAAGACGTGTCAATGAGAACAAAAAGAGCCGCGATCAAGCCCAACTCCTTGTTTGAGTCCTTGAAGTGCTGATAGGGTGATGCTCAAGACAAGATCATCGAGCCAAGTGCTTCCATCAAGGAGTCAACGGCTGTAGTGGAAGCTCTTCTTATGGAGCCATTGATATATGCATAACTCGCATCAATTACTAGAAAGCAAACCTTCTAACAAAAAACCAGTACGACTAACTGTCATCAATAAGGCTAGATAAACCCAAAAAAAAAATCGATCTCGTACCTTGTATATCCCTGGCATCATGGATAATGCCCTAGAAAGCTCAATAACATACTTTACCTTACAACTTGTATCTCTTTCTAACCTCCGGTTTGCCAGAAGGGGGGTTAATTGCCATTGTTGCTATATGCCTCGAATGGTGATAATTCCTTCAGGTATGGACTTCAGCAACGGTGTGATCAAGAACTGATGGAGATTGCTCTGATGCCATGCTAGAATTCGTGGGAGTATAATGGAGAATGGAGAGAGAAGTAGAGAGAATACAATTCGTGGGAGTATAATGGAGAATGGAGAGAGAAGTAGAGAGAACACAATATTTACGTAATTCAGGTCGATCCATATCAGATCGAAGCCTTATATCCACGGATCCAAAACCCAACTGGCTACATTTTCATTATTTTATTTTGGATGAATGTTTACATTAATGTGTACCTCTATATATAAAGGACAATTACATAATTAGATGAGATAAATATGATATGATAACGTGATGACCAAGTAACTTGATCTCTATCTTCTAGATACCTAATTTTATCAAGAGATATATATCCATACATCCATAATAACGTATATCCTTATGAACCGAGATATCTATATCCTAACAATAGTCTTCATCTTTGTTCACCACAATGTCGTTAGGCAAATCCAAATACTGGCACACTTGTTTCATGCTAGGCTTTGCACCGGGCACTATGTGAGAACACAACAATCCTAGCATTAACACCATTGCCATCTCTTCAGCCACAAACCACCCTTAAGCCTAGGGTCAGCAATATCCAAGAGCTTTCCTTCACTAAAGCACTTCCGCAACCAGTCCACCAAAATGACTTCTTGAGGCAACCTCCGAGGCTCGACTGGCCTACGCCCGCAAGCCACCTCGAGCAACACAATGCCATACGAGTAGGCATCAGAGTAAGTGCTCCACTAGGCATGATCTCTGAAACACCATTTAAGCTCAAGTTTTCTCCTTAAGTAGCTGAAGCCAATATCATATGTGGAAGAAGGTTTGATAACAAGAAAGAGAGAAGTAAAGCCTGGAGAAACATTTTTTAGCTATTATGCTTAGAAAAGTATATAAAAAGACCAGTTCTTTTTATACAAGATAGCAGTGTAGAAAAAATCAAATCAGAATGGTTAACCAGACACGGGCCAAAAAGCAGTTCAACTGCCCTAATCGATAAACCGGCAGGTTCAACTGTTCTAATCAGGCAAGTCCCGATCGATCAAAAAAGTGTTAAAAAAATAAAAAAAAATCTAATAAAATATGAAAATCATATTTAAAGAATAATTTAACAAAATACATCCAAATGAAGTTGAAAATTAATGAAAAAAATCAATTTGTGGCTGGGGGTATTTTTGATATTTTTCAAAAAGATGGGAAAATGTAAAAATAAGTATTAATTGTCAAACAATTTCCAGTCTTTTCCATAATGATGAAAACATTAAAAAATGCATTACAAACAAAATCCCATATTTTTTGGGTTATTATATAAATTTTTTAAACTTGTTTTTTAAACATACTTGGTTGGTCACCAAAACCGACCGAAACCAAAACCTGCCAGAGGCCGATTCTGATCTAACAAAGCAGTTACCAGCTAGACCGCACGATTTTTCTTCAATGCAAGATAGTCACAATAACTATTGTACTTTAGATTTTAAGTTGGGTAGTTTTAAGTGTATCATTGATTAGACTCAAACTTATAAAAAAAAAACAAACTTTTCAAACTTCATGACACACTTCAAGCTATCAATTTTAATATCTAATGACTAAGAGTTCAAGCTATCAATTTTAATATCTAATGACTAGGAGTGATTATAACCCCCATAGTAAAAAGGGTTGTATTCTTGATGAACGCGTAAGTTATGGAAGAAATGAGGGAAGGACTGAATTGCAGTCACATGATGATTTTGTGTACCAGCCACCCTATCTCTCCCTCAGCTTATCTTTTGATGTTAACAAGCCATGAAGCATTTATTGCGAGTGTAGTTAGTTTTAGGGGAAAGTAAACTATATACTCAATCCTAGTATTTGCTATAATGGGGGTGGATAGAAGGGTGATTTGGTTTAAGTGAAGGATGTAAAAAGGTAAGAGAAAAGTAGAAAATAATATGGATAGAAGCAATAGAAGATATACATAGACTTATGATCTGACTAAGAGTGTGGTTTTTGATAGAGTAGAATGACGGAACGAACATAGATTGAAGCAATAGAAGATATATAGCGACCTATGATCTGACTAAGAGTATGGTTTTGACTAAGAGTATGGTTTTGATAGAGTAGAATGGGAGAACTTAATTTTGTTAGGTGACTCCAAAATAATTGATGTCAAACCCTAATGATGATGATGTCATGATGATGATATGACGGATGTGAAACATTTCCTAAAAGAAAGGTGCCACAATTTAGCCGGGGATGTGGTTTTTATAGAGCCCTAGGCTTTAAACAATCAAATTAGAGCCTACCTTCAAATCGTGTCGAGAAATGTGGTTTCAATACTGGAAATCTTTGTGATAGATTTAAAAGATGTTTTCATATTTATTTATAAAGTTAAAGCTTCAAAAATAGTGTAGACGGACAGATCTATGAAAAATCTTGAAAATTGGCAGTCCAAAAAAGCGTTACAAAATACACTATTTTCTAAACTTGAAATCTTCTTTTTTTTTTTTCTCATGTTCATACATTTTGATGTTGAGATGATCAATTTGAGGACATTTGGGCATCAAAACAACCTCTTTTAAAAAAAATTTGTGGTAGGCTGCAATTTGATTGTTTAGAGCCTCGGCTCTATATAAACTTTTCTCTTTAGTGGGTAGATGCAAATTGAAAATAATGATAAGGTCTATTTATTTGATTGAAACACGGAACCGCTTTTCCTAGGACATCGAACAAAGGATAATAAATAATTGAAAGATGCTCGCCTATGTTAACTCCCGTGGAAAACTATCGAGTCTTGTGAATAGGCATGTATATTATGCTCCCGCGATAGCACACTATGTGTCAGCTACCTCGCACGAAATGCTTATTTAGGAAGATTATTTAAATCTAAAATTTTGGAAACCACATAAGAACTACTAGATGATTGCTTTCAAAAGAAAATTTTGAATGTTGAGTTTTTTTGACACTTATGTCTAGCACATCAAAAATTTGGATAGTCTATGTTTAATCTTTAAACATTAATTTTTTCTAGTACATAAAATCATAAATTTCTTTATATTGAGTTTAGTTCATGAGGTGTAGAGATTACATCCCCAAAATTGAAGATTTAAAAGGTACTCCTAGTATGTGGTATGGCCGAGAGAATAAATGATAGTATACTCCCACGGGAGTTGGAAATGTTTTAGCTCTATTAATTGGCCCTACCACATCTCTTGACTTGGTCCATATTCGTGGCCGACCAATGTAAGGTCACAATCTCCACCATAGCATCCAAATTTCAGATACGATGGTGGAATCGAAATTTGGATTCGACTATGATGGATTCTTTTAAGATGGATTTTATATCAAAATTTTTGCTGGTTATTAAATTCAGCTTTTACAACTTTGGCGATTTACAAGGAATCGACATGAGTCACATCCAAATTTGGTCACAATCTCCACCATAGCATCCAAATTTCAGATACTATGATGGAATCGAAATTTGGATACGACTATGGTGGATTCTTTTAAGATGGATTTTATATCAAAATTTTTGCGGGTTACTAATATCAGCTTTCACGACTTTGGCAATTTACAAAGAATTGACATGTGTCGCATTCAAATTTTGTCTAAAAACAAGGTTTACAAGGAACTGACATGAGTCATCCAAATTTGGTCTAACAACCAAGTTTAAAATTATATGTCTTTTAATGAATACTTGTTTTTAGAGTGCGGTTTGATAATATTGCAATCTTAAAGAATTTAGAGTGCGGTTTGATAAGATTGCAAACTTCAACAATCAAGTTAAGAGTTCTCTTCATTGTAACACTTTTGCTTGACCGACTAAGCATACAATATGGTCCTGCAGAATAAACTATGCTCTCTACTTTTGCCCTAAAATACTTATGTTTCAATAATGTGATTGCGACTAAAGTTGGCCCTAACCAAACGAGATCGCTCCAAGGCTAAAACTTTTACGTTCTAACATAACAGTGTTTAAAAAATTGGAGACTCGAATCAACTCGGGACTTGCCCAAGTTGCCATACCTTGGTGCTCTGGGGCAAAACTTTAGGACTCAATTCGGTAAATTCGGATTTGGGCTCAAGGCTAGTGAGTTCTGGCCTAGGTCATGTTTTTTAACTTTATTTCCAAAGGAAAAGGTTAAAATAAGGCCCAAGCTTTATGAAAAAAAGAGAGTAAAGTTTTACTTCAAAACTCGGAAAATTGCAATTCCAACGTCGAAAAATCTTCAAATTGATCATTTCAACCTTAACCATTATAATTGTAAAAAAATATTAAAATTTCAAGCCTTAAAAGTAGTTTATAAAATAACACATCAACTAAACTGTCTAAGTGTGATCGGTAAGACCTATATGATTTTTTGAGCCACAAATTTTATAACCGATGGTGAAAAAAGAATTTAGAGCTATCATAGGGATTTTCTATGCGAGGTTTCGAGGTGAAGTTTTACTTCTTTTCACAAGGCCTAGGTCTTATAGAAATTGCATTTATTTCCAAATGCCTAAGGTTTGTATGAGGATGAGATTTAAACAATCAAAGTAAGACGCAACTCAAAATGATGTTTCAATGAAAAAAATCCTTCTGATTGTTTGAAAATCTATTTTCATCTCTAATTATGAAATATAAAGCTTTAAAAATACCGTAAATTGAACATATTTATGAATATTGAAAATCTTGAAAATAGATGGTTTAAATAATATATTATAAGATGCACTAATTTTAGTACTTAAAACCCTGTTTCTTTTTTCTTTTTTTTCACATCTGTATCTCCAAATGTCAAGTTGATCACTTGGTGGGTTTTTTGGCATCAAAACAACTTTTCTTTTTCTTTTTCTTTTAAGTGAGTTTCAAGGTGCACCTTACTTCTATAATACAAGGTTGACACCTGATATGACCATTTTCTTTCCAAATCAAAGCCCAAAGTAGGAAAAATGTTGACTTTTACGGTAATTTCCATTTTGAAAGGAATGTAAGCGCAGTCATGGTCCTTTGATGCACATTTTTACATCTTGAGCCAACATGTCGTTGGACCTCTCATTTTATCTATTTTGTGTTGGTGGATAATCCAATACCACCTTACTGCCCAAGCCCCCTGCCAAAAGGCTCATCACAACTCATCTACATTTTGTTAGGGTTTTGGTGTATTTGGACGTACTTATTCAAATGTCTGGCTTTCCAAAATATATCTTAGAGATGAAATTTGAATCCAAATTGGCATATAAAGTTGAGGCCCTGAAGAATCAAAGTAAGAAATACTTTCAAGTAATATTGAAAGATGTTATTTCAGTACTGAAAATGTTTATGATGGCCTTAAAGTTCATTTTCATCTCTAATTATAAAATTTAGACCTTAACAAGTGTAGATCGAACAGATCTATGAACATTTGAAAACTCTTGAAAATTGACAGTCTAGAACATGCATGACAATATGCACTATTTTCAAAATTTAAAATCCATTTTTTATCATGTCCATACATCTTGAAGTCAAGATGATCAATTTAAAAAAATTTGGGCATTGAAACAACCTCTTCTAGTGAATTTTTAAGGCGCGCCTTAATTGGATTGTTTAGGGCCTCACCCTTATAAAATTTCTCCGTCCAAATTTTCAATTCTCAATTATCTCGACCAAGACCACTACAATTATGAATATGAAAAACGAAATTAATTTTCTTCATGACCAATATCAATTGCTATCACTAAAGGGCCTCTTTAAAAAAACTCAAAATAAAAAAGAAATCAATAAGGAGTTAAACTTGGCACATGCATACCTTCTAAGAAAAGTTGTAGAGATCAAGAAGATGAGTCCTGTATCATAGAGTAATCCTTGAAAAACCAGTTATCAAGATCCCCAAAAGGTGGAGATAACGCTCAGAGAATTGAACTCCCAAATTATAGGAAGCTCTAAAGAGCGAGACAGTATAAATGTTAAAGCCTCTGATAAGTGAGAGTAATACATACATAAATTACATCTCAAATGAGAAGATCATAGTGACTTCCACCTGTATATAACAGCCTGACAACCTTTCGGGGTTTACCACCTTTGGATGCCTTCATATACTCAGCTCCATACTCAACAATGGGAATGAAACCATTTCCCCATCTCCCCATTCTATGCTGAAATATTTACACCTCTCAATTAGTCATTTCTCTCATACTTTTAGGGGTGGCAACAGGTCGGGTCAGGCTGGACCTGAACCCAGACCGAATAGTATTTGGGTCTAGGTTTTGGACCTGGACCCAACTCGTCGGGTCCAACTTTTGGACCCATACCCGTACTTGTTGGGTCTCAGGTTTGGTCAAGTCCAGTGCCACTGTCACTCTGAACTTCTTTTTTTTTTTTGCCCTTTTTTTATTATAATTTTGTTGGCAACAAGGTCACAATCACCCACTATTAGATTTCAAACCGTCTGATTTGTCGTTTAATAGCTAAAGTTGACTACGAGTTTTTATTGTATACAGTCTTTTTAATACACCCAAACAAATAAGGCTTAAAGTATTTTATCTCCAACAGTTTACAAGTACGGGTCGGGTCCAACCAGACCCAGACCCGACCCACCGGATCCAAATGTTGGACCCATACCCAGACCCATGACGGGTATACCTAGCAGGTTCCAGGTCGGATCCAGGACCATTGCCACCCCTACCTACTTTAAATGATTTCATTTATAAGAGGAGGCAAAACAAAGGGATAAATATCCTTGTTTGCCTCCTCATAGTCCAAAATTTTCATCTTGAAAGGAAACATTCCAGATAGAAAACTAAAAAGTTATTACCTCATGTTCTGGTATGTAAACGACAATTGGCTGGCAACATAGCTTCGACAAGACCTGTTGCAAATGAACAAGTTGTGACATTGTGCCAAAACAAACACCATGAGAGCAGGCTTCGCAAGAGTCAGAAAACTAATCCGTCAACTATTCATTTTTGTAATTTTTTCCTACGAACATAGGCTCGGTGTTGTTTTGAACCTATCTTCATGACTGAAGATAGCCAATGGCAAGCAAAATAGGCAAATTATGATAACCACAGAAATTATCAAGTAATAAAATACATAGTGCATACCAATAGTTCAGACTCTCCTCCCCAGAAATCTGAATGTTCAATCCGCTGGCAGTACCTATAATGTGAGGGGTTAAGTATCTATCAATCTCAAAATCATTTCATTAAAGGAACTCCACAATATTGTGTGTCTAAACCCACAGTCATCGATCAAAAGGCAGAACAAGGAAACACACATAGGCATATATTGTGCACATTTTGTGAGTTTATTGAGAGGAGGAAAATTAAGACCAACCTGGCACTCCAGTCCAACAGTTAAACATGCGTACACAGGCACATACCAGGAGGTACTTTGATGTCTATGTATATAATCTTAGAGATGTAGATATATGCACTTGCCTTTTCAGAGATTGTTCAACAGTAATTGATATCAATGCTTCTTCATATAGATGCCGTTCATTATTGCTCGTACATATAATTTCTTTCACAGCCATTCGAAGCTCATCTGCAACATATCTAATTATTCTGTTAAGCAAATGATAATCTCCTTTAAACTAGTTTCTTAAGGAGCAAATAAAACACAAATAGAAGACAACAAAAGTATCTTAAGCTTCACAATGAAAAGCATGGTAAAATAACGGAAATTTTGTTTTTGTTTCCAACAAGAATAAGTATCTACCTCAAAACAGCACGTATCCTACAGATTAATACCAAATAACTGAATGCAGGCAAAAAGTATCTTCAAACTAGAGCTAGCAGTTAATTCCCCGTCCATGCTGCATACAAAGGCAAGCTAAACTGATTATTTTTTAGAATGCTAATAGGCCTTTGGTTTGGTTCTTGAATATATAAACTTTTTATGTATATTCAGAGACCATGATGCATAATTGTGAAGAATATCAGCATTAAGCAAAGATAGAAAAGCCCATTGTTTCCATTGTTGAATAAAAACCCTTTAACAATGAAAATTTAGCAACCATGGATGTGTAGATGAGAAAAATACCCCATATCAAAGGAAACACTAAAAATATGTGTTCTTTGAAATGCCAAAAGCTGATAGTTTTGTTTCTTGAATATAAACATGCTACCAATGAATTTTTATTTGCACATTTTATGCGCCCTTGCACTGCTCACCAATGTGAAAGTATAGTGCAAGGAAATTTAAAGTTTCAGTTGCTATGAATATGGGATCTTCCACAAGTTCACAGCTATGTCACTTGGACATGTATGTCCATGTTTTCTGCCATATGTCAACCCACTAAGGACACAACCTGCATGTCTAATACTTAAAAAACTCAGAAACTTCTGCCATGAATATTACAAATCTCAGTTAAAATCCCACCTCCCCTTCCTTTAAATGGCGTATGCACTATTTTAAGGTTCACAATTCTGAAGCATACCGTGTCAGATGATGACATGGGTATTGGTTCCTGTAACATAGTTTGACAGCAACAATAAAAAAATTGGGGTGCTTCAGTTGCAATGAAAGCTTGATTTTGCACATGTTCACGGTGACAAAAAACCTGGAAAGACAATCATGAAGCTAATTTGGACCCCCCCCAATGCTTCATACCATAGTGATGAAGTTTGTTTTCAAGTAATTCTATGCAACATGGTCTATCAGGGAAATTCCAAAATTTTGATTTAACCTTCAGGATTTTTTTGAGAAAAAAACACAAAAGGAAAAAAAAAAAAAAATTAATATATAGAACCTTTCTTTGAGTTTGAACTAAAGAAGAAAAGAAGATCATCTTTCCAGATAATATATTGTGTTTATAAGCAAACTTCCATACTTGGACTTCAAGACCAAGTTTACGAGTTCGAAGAAAACCAAAAGTCAACACATCCCATTACAACTCCCATTAAAACATAGAAAGCTGTGACCAATCAAAACAAACTTATAAAGTGAACCTTATAAGGGAACTATCTAAACTTGGAAGGTCATTTCTAACTTACAGTAATATTTAAATGCTGGTGATGACTACAATGAAGCATTACTCTAAGGAATACTAGCATAAGCAGATAGCTCTTATCATTATGTTATATAGATTTAGGATGAAGATGTACTCAGATTCCCCAAAGAAATACCTGCATCATCTCTTTCATCACTTGGGTTAAGTGTGAGTCCCTTGTTAATGGCCATGCCTTTTACCTATTGGTATCCAGTAACAATATATCAGAGTTTAATTTTTCTTCAAGAAAGATCACAAGACCAAGAAAACCTGAATCTCATCATAAACCCGAGAAATGTTATAAAGGCAACTTATTAATAGAAAATGTTATAACTCAACATAGGCCTATTATCCACAATACGATGTTCACATATCTTGGAACCAATATGCATGGCAGTTTCAACAGGAAAGTGTCTTAGATTACCATCATGGCAATTGGCAACCGTGCATGGACAAAATGAGTAGAGTATATAATTTGTAAGTTTCATGGATAGAGAAAGTGGTATTTAACTAACAAGGACATATTATGGATGCCAAATTCAAGTTCTCACACAAACATGGTCCAGCATGCTGAAGGGCCTGCCTACATTCTAAATATATTCAATAATGCAATGAAATAATTCATTGAAACCATTTAAATTGCTTATTCAAAAAGACAACAACTGGTAGTTAGTAACACAAATGATGCACATGGATGCAAATGACCACATACAGTGTACTATTTTTAAACTGTTCCCTTAGAGCACCCGCTCTATACAATAACAAACGACATAAATGAACCTAAACATGGTTAAAAATTCATATCTGAGGTTAATAGAATTAAAAGGCAATTCAAAGATTATGCATAACAGATATAAATGATTACAGGAAACTTAACTTCTATATCAGACCAATTGAAAGAGACAAAAGATTCTTTCTTAAGAAATGTCTCTTGGATAGATTTATAATAGAAGAAAACATAACTGCTCACCTTCGAGTTATCTACTTATGATCAAGAATGAGGACCAAACCATGCATGGAATGCATGGGATCGAAGTTTCTTCCAAGCACTCCTGAAAGTGCTAATGTTTTTTTCCTAATAAGCAAGTGTTTTGTAAAGGTCATCAAATTGAGACAAGCAAACAACATGGAAAGATTGAGGATAGATAACCTTTTTTTATATGTTAGATTGACCATAGGTTAGAATCATCATGCTTTTGGATTGAGGCAATGCGAATTCCAGCAAAGTCCAAATCACAAAAAATAATGTGGAGGATGAGGAAATTAGAATAACCAGCACAAACAAACTAACCAGGGCCCGAAACAAACAACGTCCATCTCCAGTGACTTTCTGGATGGCATGATGCTCAACTTTCTTCGTTGCTTGCGTTGTCCCATGCCTGAAGCCCTAACTGAAGAAATTAGAAATACAGTAATAACTAGAAAAATAGATCAGAAAAGAGTAAAGTTATTATGTGCTTGAATCCTACCAATGAATACACTTGACACATGCATGCACAAGCGAACACACACCCACACACACAGAAAACTAGTTTTTTTTTGGTTTGGGGTAGTTGAACGAGGAAAGGGTCACCTACCCATGGTAGGTATAGAACTCAATATGTCATGTTGCGGCTCGCCACCACCCTGACCACCTAATCTTGAGCCCATACCTAAACGAAGTAGTTACTAATGCTTGGATTGCATAAACGTTTTTAAATAGTAGACATGCTAAGAAATTGAATGGGAAGGAACTAGGAAAATAACAAAAGATAAATATTTTCGAACTCAGATATACAAAATTAAATAAGATACAAATGAAGACAAGGAAAAGACTAATTTACTGCTCTGATTGCCTAAAAAAGAAATACAAATATAAGAAAAGTATAAGAAATAACTAGCAAAAGTAAATAGAATAAGTTAAGGTGCTCATATGTAAACTTAAACAAGCCAACAAAAATAAAAATAAATAAAGAAGCAAAAGAGCCGAAGACAATAACAACAAAAAGACCTCAGATTATTCAAACATGAGAGGGGACATTGATTTTTTAAAATTAAAGTGACAAATACTAGCAAATGAAAACTTAGAGAAAGATAATGAATAATCCACTGAGATACTAAGAGAAATAAAGCACAGGAATTCTTGCTACACACACACATGAACATGCTCAAAGGAAAGTTGCCAAAGAATGTACAATGGAAATTCAATTCTAGCAAAGAACCGGGAACAGTTCAATAATGTCGAGGAGATTCTGGCTATTGGCTTCTCAACAAGGGGATGAGGAAACTGATCAACAATCTCGAACCTGGCCTTTCCACTTCTCAACTGATTCAACAGAGTCTCTGTTATAACAACAATAAAAACAATTGTGTCGTTGACTATTTTAATAAAAATTAACAATGAAATAGTCTGTAAACAAGCAATAACAATAATGTTTAAGAAGAAGAATTATGGTATGAAATAGATGGAAATTTTGACAATACAAAGACGTTGAGTCTAACTCAGATTGCAATTTAGTTTTCTCATCAGTGATAAGTACATTAAATCAGCAAGAGAGTACATAGACAAAGAAAACTAGTGTACAATTTACAATAATTGAAGCTAGAAAGAAGAAACATCTAGCAGTAATGTCATTCTCAATTCCTTCCACTGTCACAACCTGAGTTACGAAAGTAACAGGAAGTAGTACAGAATATAATATTAAAGTAACCATGGTTTAGGAAGGTGTTAAGGACCGCATTTGATGCTGTGGGAGAATATCCAAATTTCTAGGCCTTTCTCTAGGAGAAACAAACTTACTCATTCAAAAAGCACCACTGCTCAGGAGAAAGGAGACGAAGGTGAAGGAAAAAACCATTAGGCTACAAATCAACCTATTTTTTGGGAATCCTAGAAGTGCGGAAAAGCATAGAATGAGACCATTTGCGTTTGGTACAAGGGGGTCATGTTACTCTTGACCATTGGATGTGAAATTGGGTGGCTGCAATTATTCCATTGATCAAGCTCAAACTTCAAAAAAAAATTTCGAACTTTGTGACTCATCCTGGCTATCAAATTTCACATCGGATGGCTGTGAGTAATTGTGACCACCTTGTATCAAAGGTAAATGGTCTCATTGTATACAATCCCGGAAATTAAATACTTAATTAAAACTAGTAAATAAGCCACAATAATAATCTAGTCTCCCTCAACTCAGCATAAAATGAGGTATTTCTACCACTCATAGGTCATTAAATACTAAACCTTGCTCATGAAGAGCAATTACAGCACCCATGCCAGAAAGGAACAGTCTATAGTCTTTCTTTTTTAAAAAAGAGTGTATTCTTACAAACCCCCCCATCTCCCTGGGCCAACTTTTCTTGTGTTGATTTTGTTTCATAGCCCACTGTAATTGCAGGGCTTTTTTGTTCTAAGCTTCCTTTTCAGGAAGCAAACTTTATGTAAGTTGGTAGTCTTTCATATCACAAGAGGCGACTAAAAATATCTCTAGTCAAAAAAACAACCTACTCATTGGCCTCAAGGGAATGTGATAGAAAGAAACAAGCTAAGGGTAGCAAAGTTCAAGGCCCTCTGCAAATAAAGCCACCAAACTCCACGGCATAGGAGACTTGCAACTAGAACACCTAATGACATTGTGGGAGCCTTCATTAATGACCCACATATGCAAGAAGTATGCATAAACTGTGTTCCTCAAAGTGATTGAAAACCTGGTTTCAACTCCAAAAAACTCGCCAAGTCAACTCACCTCGCCCACTGATCTTGTTTTATAAGTGAAAAAAAGGGATTTTAACTAGTTTTTTTGCTCTATGTATTTCCTCTGTTTTTTAGTACATAAAAGAAATTTAGCAGAGCGGCAAGAGAGTAATTTTGCTTTGCTGACAAATAAGGATTGTCTCACTCAAAACATGTTATTTTTAAAGTGTTTTACATAGTCTAGAATACTGAAACAATTGTTTTCCGAGTTTACTGTTCAACTCAGCGAGTAGTTTGGCAGTACCCAAGTGGGCCACCGCGTTCAAGTTTTTAAAACACTAGTGCCTTATGAAAATTACACATCAACAGCCAAACTCAGACGCTTGTGTTCATAACGTATTTGTGCTTGTCCAGAATCCTGGACCCACATGTGTCCATACATGGACACTAGTATCTGTTTTCTAAATTGGCTTTTTTCTTGTCTAACTAACATATGACTTTTGGAATTTGGATATAGATATGTCAGGATCCATGGGTACATTCAGAGAACGCATTGTTAAAAACTTTATTCTTTTAGAAGCAGTGTCAAACGCAGACAAGATTATTATCCTTTATCATTTTTAAAATAGAATCAGTTGAGCATGTATTCAGAACATGAAAACCCTGGTAGTGAAGAACAATAAAACTGATTTCATTCGTTATTGATTAAAATCAAGATAAGGACTTTATCCATCAGGAAAAGATTATGGGGATTGGAGGCTTATATATATCTAATAACATAAAAGGGGTAGCTTCAACACGCCAAATTTGCAGGAATAGGAAGAGTAATACAAAAGACTAGGACACAGACTTAGCTGAAAGATTATAATCACCAGTGACTGTAAATTCAGGAAAACAAAGATTCAGGACACAAGGTAACCTGGAATTTTATTCATGAAAAATAACCAAAAATGTCACGAAGACAATAAGAAGAACAAGCAATACCCAACCAAGAATAATAAGAAACAAAAGAGTAGAGACTAACCTAAAAGACTCTAACTAGACATAGCAGTTGTTGAAAACGAATAATAATCCACGAGACAAGAAAGAAGAAACCCAATACAAATGAAAGAGACAACCAACCACAACGCAAGGATATATGTGGTTCGGCAATGTGTCTACGTCTACAGGAGATGATAGCTTATTTACTGGCAATGGAGAATAGGGTTACAATAGCTATATTCCTTACGTCTCTCTGATTGTCCCAGATAGATAGTACAAATTACCAAAATACCCTTGTACGGATATATATCGAGTCCCAGATATATCAAATCCCATGTACGGATATATCCAAAAATTTTCGACGTACCCTCAAGCCTTCGGCTGCCTGGTGCCCAATGCCTTGGCGGGAGCCCAGAACCTCCAGCGCCCCGTAATTTAAAAAAAACGAAAAACGCCTAGCCCACCGAGCGCCCACCCAGGTACATCCGCCTGGGCACCCGCCTAGCACGCAGACGCCTGCCCGTATAGGGCCGCCTGGGTCTAGGCAGACGGATTTTTGGTCCAGGCCGTCTAGGCATCAAGCAGACCATTTTTTAAAGTATTGCTCCGGAGTTGTCCTTTTGACTCTACCTTAAGAGATCTATTTCCTCATAATACAAGACATCAATCATCAACAGCAGCAATGTCCAGAAGAACAGAAAGCAAAAAAAAAATGCACAAGAAAATACAAGGGCCAAAAAAAGCTGAAACTTTCCAGTTAACAATAACAATTAAGGAGAAGAATAACAAGTAAAAGAATACAAAACTAGCAGAAGACAAAAACAAGGCTACGAAGAATCAGAATACATAAAATAAGCACCAGAAACCACATATATATTAAATAAAATAAATAAATAAAAACAATAAGAGGACAATGAATAATGGAATAAAACAGAACGAAAAGGAAAAGAAATGGATAAAAATTAACATTTATACTGAAATTTTTCACAATAACATCAACAATTAAGAAGGAGAATAACAGTAAGAATTACAAAAAAGAAGAAGAATAAAAATTTACCACTGAATAATAAGACGAAAAAACGAATCATCACAATAAGATTGTTCCTCCAAAATAAAAGACTGGCAAAAAACTAGGGCAAAGAAGAAAAAGAACCTGAGGCATTATTTGAGTTGAGCTCCATGGCCAAATGATTTTCTGAGCGCGAAAAGCCGCAGAGGATTGAGATTTTTATATATGAGAATGAGAAGAAATATTAGAAAGGGTCCCATTCTTTTCCAACTATGACAAGATCACCCCAAAAATTGAGAATGCCAGAAGTGCCCAAAGTGTGTTGCCAAAATAACAATTGTGGCCCTCGAGTCCAATTCAGTGTTTAAACTTCAAATACAGGGCTCCGGCTGGGCCTTGGGCTTGCCGGGTCCCCACTTGCTGTTACCTAGGCCAACTTGTATTAGTTCCGAATCAGGCTGGTAGCGCTGGCAATTGTCCAGGCCGCCCAGCCTGGCCCTAAAAAAGCAGGACTTTGGCCACAACCTGTGGCTCGAGGGTCAGACTACGGCCACTGCCAACCCGCTTCAACCGAGCCTGCCATATTTTTTTCCTTATCATTTCTTCATTTTCGTTTGGCTGGGTATGGGGGTACTACCACCATGACCCAACCCCTTTCCTAGTCCAATCAAACTTAGTTGAGCAATTTGCCCTTATCCTATAACTTAGTTGAGCAATTTGTTGTACTAAAATTATTTAAAAAAATGTAATTTTTTTGTTAAAAATTACTCTAATATGATATGAGATTACATTTTTATATCATTGTGATTGTTTTTATATGCTTTGGGAATTTTCTTAGTACATATTATTTATATGTTATTTTTCTTTTTTTATTTTTCAAAGGTGTAGACATGATTTGAAAACGTGGTTAGGCCAAGTCAAGCTAGTAGCTTAAACTCTTATACCAGTTAATGGGTCTTGGAGAGTCTGAAATATTTTAATATATAAATAATTTGTTTTAATAATCTTGGATGAATTTATAATTTCTATAAAATTTGTTATTACTACTCATGCTTTAGTTTATTGAGATTCTTAACTTATATTTTCTTTTAATTATGAATTTTTACTTATTCAGAACTATTTATAACTAATTTTTTTGTGTTCCTATTTTCTCTAGCTTTTTCTTGCTATTTCCATCTACATTATGCCCCTGATCTCGAAACTCTTGAAAAATATCAAATTGATCAGAGAGTCGAAACACGACTCGGCATAGAGACAAATCAAAGAGTCGAAACACAACTCGGCATATAGACAAATCAGAGAGTAGAACATGACTCGACAGAGAGAACATATCAGAGAGTCGAAACATGACTCAACATAGAAGACATATCATATATCAGAGAGTTGAAACATGACTCAGTAGAGAAGATAGATAAAAGAGTCGAAACATGACTCAGCAGAGAGTCGGAACACGATTCGACAAAAGTTGTATCAACAGGGCGAGCAACATACTCGTATTGAAAATTGGCGATAAGGCTTCGGGGACGAGGAATGAACACAACTAAGATGAACCTCGCTCTGATACCATGTGAAGAATTCGCACTGATACCACTTGAAGAGTCACAGGTTTCTCTGAAGAGACTGAGTGTTCATTAATCATATGAATATACAAACTTGTCTTCTATAGACAACTTACAAATGAGAATAATATAAACTAAATCACAAATACCATAAAGTATAGATACTCTACTAACCCTTCCCGTATATATTGATTACAATATATATTTTCTATATTAACTTAATACACTTTCCTTTCACACTCCCCCTGAGTCTCTTTAGAGAAATCTGAGACTCTTCACATAGTATCAAAGCCAGATTCATCTTAGCTCTGTCTATTCCTCGTCCCTGAAGCATTGTTGCCGATTTTCAAGACGAATTTGTTGCTTACCCAATCGGTGCAATTTCTGTCGAGTCGTGTTTTGATTCTCTGATCTGTTTGATCTTTTTCAACAGTTCCTGAAGCCATCTGTTCTCGAGGCTTGTTGATTCGCAACTGCTTTATTTGCTTGTGGATCGAGCAATCCTAAAGATCCAACAGCTTGATTATGTGATTAGGTATTCAAACTCCAACTGCTCTTTTTCATAACATCTTGAATTTGAGGGAAAATGTGAAAGGAAAATATTTATTGCATATCTGATTAATATATAAAGTGTATATTGTAATCAATATATATAGGAAGGGTTTGTAGAGTATCAGTACTTTATGGTTACTCTGGGTATAGTTTAGGTATTTGCAATTTAGTTTCTATTATTATCATTTTTAATTTGTCTATAAAAGACAAATTTGTATATCCATATGATTAATTGACACCGTTTCCCTTCAGAAAAAATTAAAAACTCTTCACATGAAAAAGGGCAAATGGCCTATCTCGGTCCTCTCCATTATTTAATGGTCACAATTGTAGGTGTGGCAATGGGCCAGGTCCAGATCCGACTGGACTGACCCAAACTCGATTGAACCCAACCCAAAAAAAATAAAAAATAAACAAATAAAAATAATATATATATATATATATATATATATATATTAAATATATTATTTAAATATTATTAAAAATATTATATGTTAAATCTTATTTAAATATTAAAACTATTCGCGTCAGGTCTGCATGGACCCGGACCCGGACCCGGACTCGACCCAGGTCCGGGTCCATTGCCACCGCTACACAATTGTAAGCCGCGTTACGGATCCAATGTTTGGGAAGATTGTCATTGATTTACTGCATCAAGTTGAAGTGAAAAGGGGCATAGATTAAAGGATGACAATTGTGTAACCAAGGTTATTTTAACAAAACGCTTATAAAGTGTCCCTACTTTTAAAAATAAAATCTATCATCAATTATAAATAACTTTTATCACGTTGTTTGCATTGTTCAACAGTCCAAACAGGTTTTCATTTATTAAATGAAACACATCCAAAGTTGAGGATCGTATAGAGTCTCTACGGGAAACTCTACATGTGACGCCACCCACATATGAAAATAAGTATCGACTTTTAGTTCAAACCATCTAATTAAAATGGACGGCTGTGATAACTTCGCGTATAACATCACATGTTTAACATTTGAGAATTTGATCTTAATATGATGGCTTAAAATAATTTTATATTTAGTTTTATATCATAAACTATGTTGCAGTAAAATTTGGGGAACGCACACTTTAAGGATGGACTTGATATATATATATATATATATATTGAAAAGACTAGTTTACCCTTGAAAATTACAGGATTGAATCGTAGAAAAAAAAAAACAAAATAGTATACTAGTAACATTGAGATTTGAGCCATCCCAGCCGTCTACTTAGATCAAATGGCTGGGAATAGGAGTGACTTATATCTTAAATGTGGGTAACACGACGTATAAAGATTTCCCTAACATATACTACTAAGCCTCTTAGGAATGGCGCCTTTGATTATCACCATGCAATAATAGCCCTCGATTTAGCTAAATTTGATTTCTTCCTCATTGTCATTCTAACATAGAGAATCCTAACTTCGTAATGCAATTTATATAGTTGATCTCTCTTTTGCTGACAATCTGCCGAAAGAAAATTCAATTGCAAGACGAATTTTGAATTCATCTCCATGGCTAGTGGTGGCAATGAGTTGGGTAGGGTCGGGTCTGGGTCTTGAGCCGGACCCCAAAATATAGCGCGGGACCCAAATCATACCCAAAAATTAAATTATCCGTATATTAAACTATATTTAGATATATTTCATTGAGACCCAAAAAATATTATCGGACCCAGACCCAACCGGACTTGGGTGCTATTTACTCAAAAAAAAAACAAAAAAAGTGACCTTGTCATATATTATTCTAAGACCTACAGTTATCTTAATATCAAACACGGTATCCCCACCTCCAACAAAACACGAAATCCCCAATTACAATTACCCAAATACCCTGAACATTCCGGCCTAATATCTTTTCGCACCCTCTCTAGGCCAAACTCTTGATTTCATGTCCCAGATGTACCCTCAAAATAGTCTCATAATATCCGCCATGCCCTCCTCTCCACCCTCACTTTCTCGAGACCAGGCACACCCTAGCTTTGATCACAAACCCCCCAATTTTGAAACCTGGGGTCACGGAAAATGACACCAGACCGCCTGAAACCCCGCCGGGAATTCCCCCGACACTTTCCATGAACTCGGGGTGGAACTCTGCACCTCGACTTGCCCTAAACTGACTCGGCAATGGCTCCATAGCAAATGCGAGTCGATGAAGCATCCAGACCGCTTTCGCGAGGACCAAGAACTCGCTGTAAAACTCGGTCTTGGGGTGCTTACCAGAGGCCACCATGCGCCTCTGCTCAAGCCCCCCGAAGAACGCCTCCTCCATCTTTGGGTGCACAATCTTCATATACTTTTTAGCTGAAAATTTTCCAAACAACGATTCGGACAACAAGCTAAGAAGTTCCGGTGGGTCGAGGGAGAGCATGGCTTTAAACTGAGCGAAACAGTCTTGTCTATGCTTTTCTGGCTCCAAAAGGCAAGACAGCATCCCGGATATGTAGAAAGACTCGTTCTCGAAGCCTTGAAACATTTTGCAGCACACATAGGACTCAACGGCGAGACGGGCAGAGGCAGTGGAGAGTGTGGTAGCGCCACCAGTAATGGAGCGGACAGCAGCAGCAATGTCCCAGTGAGCAGCACGCATCAGAGAGAGGAGGAGCGCGGCGAAGGATTTGGAGGAATGCTTCACTTGGTTCATACAGGACTCAAAGAGCTCAAATGAGGGGGCCGCAGCAACTGCAGAAGGCATTTGTGGGTCAGATTCCAGCTGAGTACAATGTTTGGTACCCCAGGGTTGGCAATGGACCCAGACCAAAATCGGGACCTAGAGGCTAAACCCGATCTAGATCCAGGTATGGGTTCAAAAATTGAACCCAACTGATGGGTCTAAGTCAAAATCTTGGACCCAAAAGTTACTCGAGTCTGGATGTCATCCCTAGATAATCTGAAATGAATTGTTTGAGGCTTTTCGAGCCGCCATAACAATTCCTCATGTCTACTCTCTCGAGAAGACCAAGTAGATATTGGAAGTGAGTACTATTCTCACACTCATACATAATATAATTTCAAGGTTTTATAGAATGGCAAATCTAGATCGATTTTAGTGGGTACGCAATCCAAATTCCCAATGGTTGTAGCATCCTTACACGTTAGTCAAAGTTTTATTCCCACTAAAATCACCCACTAAAACTTTTAAAAAATAACTATTAAACTATTTGAAAAAAAAACGGATAGGGCTATCTTCCCCCATTGAATTACCCAAGCCCTCATTTTATTATGTTAAACTAAATTGTTTTATTGGGGAATTGAGCATGTAGTCATGGTGAAGCAGCTTCCCATGTGCCCTGCCCATCTGGATCGTCCATTTTCCTAACCAAGGTGGCGTGGCCATTTCCTTGATTAGACAAGTGCTCGGAGAATAAGATCATTGAGGTTTTTTTTTTTTGGACAATTATCAAGAGGACACGGTTTCTATGAATCCACGAACTCACATGTAGAAATGAGGGCCCCTTAATAATTTATTTTTGAAATAGAATTAAATTCTAATTTAGGGCATATATAAATAAATTTTTAAAACTATAAACGATATTTTTTTTTATTGATTTTACCTTTTCTTTAGGACTATTATTTATGATGTAGATATACACTTTCTTTGGTGGATGGTGTAAATGTCCAAGCCCGCATGGTGATAGATGTTGACTTGGACGTATCTGACAATTCTCCTTATCAAATCCCCTCAAAACCAACTTTTTCGGCATGTAACCTCACCAAATTTTTTGATATCACATTATCAACCTCACAAAAATATTATTATTGTGTTTTCTTTTCGACCACCCCAAAGTAAAGAAGCTTTTTTTTTTTTTTTTGACAAAAATTCTCTTTTTAAAGCACATTTTCCTTTTTTTTTTTTTCGGATCCCTATTGAAGCCGTTAATGAAACTGGCCCAACACAATATATACCAAACCAGCTTGTCCCTATTGAAACCGGTCCAGCACACATTGTGCCAGACCGGCTTCATTACTTATAATGAAGCCGGTCTGACACAATGTGTGCCAGACTGGCTTCAATAGGGACAAGCTGATCCGACACACATTGCGTCAGACCAACTTCTTTGTTATAACGAAACCAATCTAGCATGTATTTTTGCCGGACTAGTTTCAATATGAACAAAAAAAACAAAGGAAAACGTCTTTTAAATATGATTTTCTTTTTTAAAAAAAAAAATAACAACTTTTGACTTGAGGGTGGATGAAAAAAAAAAATCTATAATATAGTTTCAAATGTTTTCCTTTGTCGGGGGAGAGGGACATGCCTAGAAAGTTAATGTAGGCATCAAGAATTTTTTTTTCTTTTTTTTTTAAGTAATTTAGTGAGATAAAGGTTATCTATCCATAGCATAAATTAAATTCAAAACATCATGCTGTAGTGCCCTGCAACTCCAACCACTTCCCCTTTTATTTGACCAGCATGTTTTCCAAAGAGTACCCTTTTGGACTGATATTGAGATGACATATCCGTGTTATGCAAAGGAATTCCCTGCGTCAAAAGTTATGTAAAAAAGAGAACTTTTGAATCACATTATGTGTGTACCCGAAAAGACATAGAATTCTAAAATTGAACAAAGACGATCTAATCTTTGAAGGTGAAATCTAAGTGTTAAAGAACTCAAAATTTTTTCTTTTTAGGTACTAATTTTATTGATTCTCAGGTGAATCCCAAAATTTTATACCCAAAAAATTCCTCCCAAACAGCTCTTTCACTGGCAAGAGTAAGTGTATAATATGTTCCCATGAGAGCACATTATACATGCTCAGATTTAGGATCTCAAACTTTGAAAACCTTCGTCACCTAAGCCATCATATAAAGTAAAATGGACGACATAGCGAGCGACAATGTTAATTCTCACAAATTACATCATAACTTTTCATAATCAATCTCTTTCCAAAGTCCATCCAAGAGATGAGTTTGAGATCATGAATTTGACAACATCAGTTTAATCTTTAAAAATGAATTATTTTAAAACCATTAAAATGAACTCTCAAAAAAAATAAAGATAATGTTTAAATTATCTATTCTTAGAATATGGAATTTATTTTTCTTGCATTCATGATTTTGTGGTCAAGATTATTGACCTATTAAATTTTAGATACAAAATCCATCTCTAAGATGAATTATGAAAAGGAGTCCACACTCGTAGAAATATTATATTTGACGATCTTCTAGCATCATAACAATCATTTTTTGGCTGGTTTTGGAGGTGCCACCTACCTTTTTTTTCATAAGGCTTGCGTCTTAACAATATTTTTCCTTAAATGATTTCTATTAGAACTCAAGCTTACAGAATAGGTCAATTGAAATTGATTCGTTCAACAAGCCAACATATATAGATAAAATTTTATTTTTACCTTTTTATAAATCCAATAGACCTAAAATTTTAAGGTCATGTATGCCTGACCTAGGCACACCAAAAAATAAAAACAATAATACACAAAAAAGACCAAAACACCCATACCCCATTGTACAATAGCATGGGTTAATTTAATCGTCTATTTGTGGTTTATTTTTTTATTTTTCTGTACACCTAAGTCAAGCATAAATGCTTGTAAAATCATAAGTCCATTAGATTATCAAAATAAAAATAAAAATAAAAATCAAAGAGTATTCATACACATTGGCCATCAATTGGACCTAAATCAACGTGGGCCATTGGGTTGATATTGGTGGATCAACTGTAATCCGGGCGATTCTAGAGCCTGAGTGCCCCATTGTTTTGCTTTTCTTTTTATTCAAATTTTCTCATTAAAAATTTTATACTCCTACTCGGGCTCGGGCTCACCGAGGGTACTCGGGCACCGGACCTTGGCAAGTCGGAGCCCGAGTCCGAATTTTTTAATTCCAATTATTCACCGAGTCTTTATTTTTTACCACCCCAAAACATGGTTGGCAATGCAGTTATGGGAAATTTTGTTTCTTGCCACCCACTGTTTTAGGTGGATTGATGAAAACAGGGGGACGACTGGCCCCTAATTCAGATAGAATTCAACAAATAGGAGTTTTACTTTAAAAATGTTCAAAGATAGAGAGATGGAAATAGAGAAAATGCAAGGAAATTAAAAAGGAGATGAAGAAGAATAAGAGAGATGAAAACTTTGCACAAATGTGTGTAAGAGATGATGTGTGCAAGAGATGAAATTTTTTATAGAGTAAGTTATGTATGGACACAAAAAAAAAAGGAAAATACAAAATGGATTAATTTTGGGAAAAAATTACATGGAAAGTGGATCAACCCATGTTTCTTATTTTTTATGTTCAAAATTGTCCGTCAATACGAGAATGTCATCCTCGAACCACTTTTTAATGTATTCTTTTTACTTATTTCGTTAGTGTGATGGCCAGTGCCCAATCCAAACGGCAGTCCAAGGTTGGCATCTTCAGACCGCTTTATTTCTTGAAAAACAAATGAGCTAATGCAATATGATAAAAGGTTGGCATCCTCAGACCGTTTTATTTCTTAGCAAACAAATGAGCTAATGCAATATGAGGATGCCAAGAGCAGAGGACGCGATGCGAGAATGGGCAACTCAAACCGCCTCCAAATGCTTAACAAAGTCAGTCTTTGCGGTCCAAGGATGCCAAATTTGGACCGCTTTGAAAAGCACCACATAAGGCAGTCCAATGATGCTAACCTCAAACACTAGGGCAAATCCCTTCTACAAAAAAAGTTTAACGAAAAATAAATAAATCAAAATGCAATCTAAAAACGGTATCTTCTGATTGAGTGGTAATTTTGAAAAAATAAATAAAAAACCTCAAGTTGACCGACCTACCTTCTGCGTAATTCTAATACAAAATTAGCACATTTTGTATCTTAGGATTTTTGTGTCCGTACAAAATCCAAGAGAGAGAGGATGGCGCAGGCAGCTAGAATCATTACTTCACTGCCCAAAGAAGCATGTGAACATTTGCAAATTTAATTGCTTTAGGCTAGAAATGTAATGATATTGGGCAGCCTTAATGTCTTTCACCCGCTTCTCTCTCTCCTCTTTACTGGAAGCACTTTTCCTTTTATCTCTTCTCTTATTTTAATGTCCAACTCCCATTATCTTTTTTGCCCAGTCTTCCATTCAATCTCCATCTTTGTTTGTTACTTTGAGAGGGAGGGAGCAAGACAGAAGGAAGAAATGGCCCCACCCATAAATGAGCCAAAAAAACCCTATCCTCTGGCGAATTTTCCACTAACCAAAAATGAGCCATACATGCTCCTCCAAGAAGAAACCAAAAATGCTTTTAAATCAGTCTTATCCAGCCCATCTACATGATTGGGGGTTTGGTCTAGTCAAAATTTCCAATCTTTAGATTGTAAAATGGAAGTGTTGAAAAAGTAAAAATTCAATTTTTTGGATCCCAAAATTTCAAGAAAAAAAAAATCCTGCTATGTTGGTCTTTTGCCCTGCGAGCAAGTGAACAAAGGAGCATATGATACCCGTTTTAAGAAAAAAATATGACTACTAGTTTAAAAATGAAATTTATTACTTCAAAAACGAAGTTTATCGATAAACAATCACACAACCTTATTTTGTTGTTCTCATGGAAGTTTTGTGGTTCAAAACAGGCAAACAAAAAAATATTAATTTTGACTAATTTTCAACTAAATCTTGTTTTACTTAAGAGTTTTATTTTAAACCATGGCCATAGCACCAACTAGTCAAACTCATGAAAATTAATTTAATGTTTTTTTTAGTTTGTGTTATTCCCAAGGTTCATTCACTCTGCTAAACTTACCTTGATTCATAAAACATAAAATACAATAGAAAAATGGCCTCTAAACTAAGGGTGCGGTTTGTATAGAGCCGAGGCCTAAACAACCAAAGTAAAGTGCACCTTCAAATAGGGTCGAGAAATGTGGTTCAATACTGTAAATCTTTGTCAAAGCCTTAAAATATATTTTTATCTTTAATTATAAAATTTAAAGCTTAAAAAATAGTGTAGATCAAGTAGATCTATGAAAACTTGATAATCTTGAAAATTGACGGTCCAAAATGTTTTACAAGATGCACTATTTCTAAAACTTCAAATCTATTTTTTTTTCTCATGTCCATGCATCTTGATGGCAAGATGATCAATTTGAGGATATTTGGAAATCAAAACAACCTCTTGTAGTGAATTTTTTTAGGTGGGATCTAATTTGATTGTTTGGAGCCCATATAAACTTTTTTCTTAAACTAATTTTCACATATTTGATTTAGGGGCAGTTTACCCCCAAAAAAATTCAGGTTGATACAATAGAAAATAGTAACAAGTATTAGGTGTATAACAAAATTGACGAGGGGTTTTCTGCAATTTTCCATATTGAAAAACAATTCTCTTTTTTTCGGTTGTTCATGGTTTTCAAACAAAAACGGCAACCCATCATAACGGTATCTGCTTCATATAACTACCGTTATATTCACGCGACACTACTCAAAGTTGCACATCAAGAGGGTCGCTCCACAGTGTCAAAGGTGACACACCAGCCACCCGTTGCTCATATCAGACGGTTGTGAAGCTGCTGCTACTAAAACTGCTTGAAATTAAACTAGTAACGGTATAACACAAGGCTCATGGAAAAATACACCTTGATCCATATGGTTGTAGTAAAAATGGAAATTTTTCTGAAACAGTTTATATAAGGTTGCGACCCTCATTTATAGAAGTAACGCTGGAATAATGGACAGTTGGACACTATCTATTCTATTGGGAAATAGATTTAATATTATCATGCTATTTTTTGAAAGTGTCTCAACGTCAAATATACAATGTCCAATTAAAATGGATTGTGTATAACATAGCAACCTTCTTCGGATATATAAGATTGTCGCCATTTGTAAATCACACCCTTCATCAAAAACTTAATTCAACAATTTAAATATGTGATTGTATACCATGAAACCATTTACCTTTAGAAAAAGTATATAAAAAGAGACCATTTACTATTTGTATAAGGAGATCACAATTGTTCATATCCTTTGAATTTCAAAATGAGTAGTTGTAACGACGTCTTCAAAAAGATCTAAAGTTAAAAAAAAAAAATTCCGAACTCCATGATTAACGCAAGCCATCTAATTTGACATCTAATAAGTAAAAGTGATTGTGACATTCTTATAATAAAATATCAATAGTCTCATTGTATACAATATCTTGTTTTTATTACAAAAAGGTTACAATCACTCTTACTCATAAGATGTCAAATTGGATGGTTTAAACTAGTCATAAAGTTCAATAAATTTATTTTTTTTAACTTTTGAGTCATTTTAAATGACCCTCTTGCAACCACACAATTTGAAATCCAAAGTACATGAGTAGTCATAATCACTCCTACTTATAAAATATGAAATTAGATGGCTTATACTAATTTTCCAAATTTTATTTTTTTGAAATTTTGATCTTTTCAATGACATTCTTACAACTACCCGATTTGAAATCTCAAGGATATAGTGATTATAACTTTCTCGAACAATCCAATTAATTCGCACCTCCAAATTTTATCATAACATATAATTTTAGTGTAAAACATTATTAAGATTATCTTAAAATCTATTTTCATATCTAATTATAAAATTTTAAACTCTAAAAATAGTTAAAATCAAGTAGATCTAAAAACATATGAAAATCTTGAAAATTAATAGTCTAGGTAATGTGTTGCAAGATGTACTATTTTTTTAACTTAAAATCTTTTTTTTATATATTCATTAATCTTAAGATGATCAATTAGAGGGTTTTTCAACATTAAATAACCTTTTTTCGATGGATTTTTGAGGCGTTCTACATTTTAAGGTTGAAACCTTATATAAACTTTTTCCTTGATGAGTATTTTCAAATTAAATAAAAAAAAGGGATTAAAAAAAAAAAACAATTTACTATTTGTACAAAGAAGTTATAATCATTCTTAAATAAGTACAAAGAAGTTATAATAATTCTTGTCTTTTAAATTTCAAAATAAAAAAGGGTCATTAAATAGATGTTTCAAAAAAATATTGAACTTCATGTATCCCAAACCATCAAAGTTGACATCAAAAGTGCGAAAATGATTGTCACTACAAAATAAACAATCCCATAAGAAATATAGATAAATATTTTCCCTCTTATGATATTTTTATAAATTTCCCAACTAAAAAGACCATGTAGTTCGTACTGATCAAGGGCTTGGACAGTGATGAAGCAGGAGTCGGTCTAGATCCAACTGATGAAATTTTCCAGGGGATCCACCCACTCCATCTCTATCCAATCAATGATCGGACGGTGATATCATCAGAATCAGGCATCACCATATGGATCATACTGTACGGAGGAGCTCTAACAGGCTTTAGGGGGGCTTACCTTCGCCTCGAGCGCTGGGCATCCTCTTCATCTTCTTCATCCTGTCTCCTCCTCCGCCACCCAAATGCCTCAACCTCTCTTTCAGCTCCGCCACCTCCGCTTCTCTCTCTCTGACCTCTCTCTTAAAATCCTCCACCACCGCCTCGTACGGCGCCACCACGGCGGGCGGCTGCGGCGCACCTCCCCCCCTCCTGAACCTCTCCCTGAGCGCGGCCAGCCGCCTTAGCTCTACCACCACCCCGACGTCGGCGTTCCTCACCCCTTGCGGGTCCCACGGCGAGTGCGCAGCCTGCATGCTGACGTAAGCCAATTTCAGAGCCCCCACTGCGCCAAAGACCTCGGAGAGTAGGGTTTCGACGTTTTTCACCCTCTGCAAAAGCTTAGAGTTCTCCTCCTCGTGATTTTGCCCTAATTTTTTGTGCCCTAACTCTCTGTAGGTCTGCTCTTCTTCTTCCAAGTCCGAATCGGAGTCGTCGTGGAATTCTAGGTTTTCGGAGTCAGAGAGGGACTCTGGTTCGTTGGTTTCATGGAGGTGGGGGCGAGTGAGGGGGTGGATGAGGCAGGAGGCGGTGACTTTGTGAATGAGATCCGCGAAGTTGGTGGTCGCCTTGACAGCCATTACAGGCTTCTTCAAGTTCTTTGATTCCAGCTGTTCGATCCTGCAAAGTGAAGACAGAGAGAAGTTTTTAAGCCTTTAAAGGACCTTAGGGAAAGAGAGAGTGTCTGTCCACCTTGCAAATGTGTTGAAGCTTTAAAGCAGGAGAAAGAGAGTCAAAGTTTCAGACGCAGAGTTCAGAGCTTCTAACTCTCCAGAGAGAGAGATCAAGGCATTAAGAAGAGAGAGAATAATTTTCAAGGCTCAATAATTTAAAAGGGGGAGATTCGAAGGCTTCAAGCCCTAAAGCAGGAGAGAGAGAGAGAGTAGAGAGAGGAGTGGAGGGGTGGTGGTAATTTACTGCTGGTTTCAGGAATCAAAGCTGTGAGTTTCTCGAGTTTGAGGTCGTCCGTAGACAATGAAAAATATGAAATTACCGAGGAAAATTATATAATATTTAAGAGAGAGAAAGTGTGTCAGAGTTAAGAGAGATGACCCGCTAAAAGTGGGTCTGGGCAGCTGTACAGAGAGAGTGACACAGAGCTTGAGAGAGAAAGTAGAGAGCAGTTCTAGAGAGAAAGAGACGGGCACTGAATTGCTGAGTTTATGGAGACAGATGCGAGAAAAAGTTATAGAAAGCGAAAAAAGCTCGTCTGTTATCCGAAGTGAGCAGGCTTTTATGTCGAGCTCGTAGGAATACTGGTAATGGTAGTTGAATTAGTAAAAATGACTTTAGTACCCATGTCTTTTTAAATATTGACAGAGTTTTATCGGGACAAGCAAGGTGTGAAAACTCGTCGAGTCGAGCTGTATTCGTCCGGTTCGATTTGACAATCATCAGAAATCAAGTCGGTTTCACAAGAAAATCGAGAATCGCCCGTATTTAGAGAGAATTGGCACGATTCCCTATCCAGAAAGAACCGGGCGATTCCCAATAGTGAATTGCGAATCTCACCGAAAAAACCTGGACATTCTAGTAATCGTCGGCAACAGAGCTGGTTTCACGAAAAAATCGGGAATTGCCCGTGTCCAGAGAAAACCAGGCAATTCCCTGTCCAGAGAGAACCGAGAGATTCCCAATAGTGAATCGCGAGTCTCACCAAAAAAACCTGGACATTCTAGTAATTTTTGGGTTTACATATGGCTGCCTCATGGGAGTCGCCCGTGTCCAGAGAAAACATGGCGATTCCCAATAGTGAAGAACCGAGCGATTCCCAATAGTGAATCGCGAGTTTCACCGAAAAAACCTGGACGCCGCCTCACGGGAGCAACACGTGGCACCTAAAAATCCTTATCGAAAAAACCTGGATGCCGCCTCATGCGAGCAACATGTAGTACCTAAAAATCCTCCTCACGGGAGTCGGCCATGTCTAGAGAGAACCGGGCGATTCTCAATAGTGAATCGCGAGTCTCACCGAGAGAACCGGGCGATTCACCGTGTCCAAAGAGAACCGGGCGATTTTCAATAGTGAATCGCGAGTCTCACTGAGAGAACCGGGCGATTCCCAATAGTGAATCGTGAGTCTCACCTAGAGAACCGGACGATTCCCAATAGTGAACCGGGTGATTCCTAATAGTGAATCGCGAGTCTCACCGAGAGAACCGAGCGATTCACTATTCCCAATAGTGAATTGTGAGTCTCACCGATAATCGGGTGATTCCCAATAGTGAATCGCGAGTGTCACCGAAAATTCACTATTCCCAATAGTGAATGGCGAGTCTCACCGACAAAATGGGCGATTCCCAATAGTGAACAGCGAGTCTCACCGAAAAAACCTAGATGCCACCTTACGGGAGCAACACGTGGCACCTAAGCACCTAAAAATCCTCCACATGTGGTAACTCGCCTCATATGTCTGCCCCATCGCTTTTCCACACGTACAATGCAACATCTATTACACATAAATTTATAGAGAACAAAGCGACGCTTATCTTTCGATGTGGGATAATTCCCACAAAAAATCATTAAAGCAAGACGATTGAATATATATTATTATAGAAGCTAATAAAATCACATTAGGCGACGTGGCGGCGTTGGTTGACATCTTCGATTTTTCAATGGATGTTTAGCGCGCGTCCTCGTTTATATTTTTGCCAAAAAAAATTTTGCTGTCAAAAAAATAAGCAAAGGCAAAAAATATTGTTGTTAAAAAATAGAAAAAATAAAAAATAAGAGGCTTTTCACGATAAAGATAATACAACATTTTTTTTTTCTTGTAAAAAAAATACAAAGTAACATAACAAGTATTTCTTGCAAAAAAATAAAACAAAGGCATAAAAAAATAAAATGTACTTTGGCAGCATCATTTTTTTATTTTCCTTGTAAAAAAAATAAAAAGTAATACAACAAGTAAAAAATAATGTAGTACAACATCTTCTTCTTTTGTCAAAAAAAAAAAAAGATAATCAACAAGTATCATATTTTTCTTGTTAAAAAAAAAAAAAGATAACACAATAAGTATTTCTTGTCAAAAACAATAAAAAAATATTTCTTAATACAACCTAAG
>NW_006499435.1:3800315-3827818 GCF_000471905.2 Amborella trichopoda
AATATATCTTTTTCTACTAATAATATCTTCCACTAATTTACTTTATAAACCTAAAAAATTAAAGAAAAGTGGTATGCATTCTAATAATTTCTACATTGATAACCAAATCTTTTATTTTATTTATTATTTTTTGTATTATAAATAATGTAGTGTACTATTTTTTTTACAGTTGTCAATAATATATTTTAAATTAGATGATATTATAAAATATTTTGGATTTGTTATTATTTATATAATAAAATATTGTTGGTATATAATATTATAGTTAGTTAGGTTGTAACAATTTGGGTTTTTTTAGATTAGATGATATTATAAAATATTTTGGATTTGTTGTTATTAAAATAATTATAAAATATTGTTGGTATATAATATTATAGTTAGTTAGGTTGTAATAATTTGGATTTTTTTAGCGGATTAGGGTTTTCCGCCAATTCGAGATTTTAATGGCTAATTTTTCATCGATTTAGTCAACTCTTTATTGTAGTCCATATATGATTATATACTTAATCCATGATAATTCTATGATTTATTTTGTGTGATGTAAACTTAAAGGTCAACATATGTTAATACAGAGAAATAACATCTCAATATTCATAAATTGATAAAAACAATGAAAATTAATAATGCAGTACCGCCATTTCTTATTGGATTCCTAAAAAACAACATTTATAATGAATTTTAATCATTTTTTTGAATTTTTTTAAGGCTTAATCCGAGCGATTCGGCCCGATTCCTAATCCGGATCACCTATTCGCCGATCCGGATCAGTTTTTTGGATGCCCGATCTTGGTCACCGATCTGTTTTTTAAACCACTGGGGACAAGTGATTTAAAAAGTGTCGGATCGACATAGAATCGTCTTGTCCGATTTGAGATTGGGTCACCTATTACGGTTCTCAACGATTGAAAAATAAATAAAATAAATGGGGGTTTATATGGTGTGGATTTATGGAAGACCAAATAAAATATTAGATACGTTTAAAAAACAAATGAAAAAATATGGAGGGGGAATCAAACTCGGACCAAGACCTTCTAGGAGCCGTTTTGTTTCAACCAATTCCAAGTCCAGATCAAAGATTCCCAATCCGGATTGTTTAAATCCAAGTTTAAAAACATTGGTTTGTTTGGATCAAACCACAACGACTCGGGATAGATATGGCCTAATACTCGAGCGAATCTCTCTCATTGATATTTTCTCATAAAATCACTTAAGTGGGCTTCAGGATTGGTCTCCTATTCACCAATTCTGGATAGGATCGTCAGGTTCGGATTGTTAAATTGCCAACTAATGTTTTGGCTGGTCATGTCTATAACAAAAATCAGTTATGATTAAAAACCAATGATAATTAATATATGACCAATTTTGGCAAGTCAATCTTGGTTTTGACCCGTTATTTATTTTTCATTGTTTCTTAAGTCCTATCCAATCGATTATACTATCAATGAGATGAATTTTGATTTTAATTGGACTAGATTTCTCACTAATTAGAAAGCCGATCTTTTTTTTTTAATCTTTTAAATTCGATCCAATAAATTCCACGGGCAAAAGAATGGACTTTGACTTTAACTAGAAAAGACCCTAGGCACTATTCTATTTACTATGCATGTTATTGGGGACGATCTGAGTCACGAGTGCATATGGCATGCTCATGTGGAAGCAACACTTACATCATGCCTCTAGGCCAAAGAGGCACACTTAAGAGGTAACATTTTATTTGCATTTTCAGGATCTAACTAAAAATAGCTAGATGATTATTTTCCAATGAAAAAATAGTGGATTCTAAAGTTCTTTAACATTTAGATCTTAGTCTTGGATGTTAATGTTATATTTTTCAAGCAGAACGTTAGATATGAAAAATTCCTCTTTCCAAGAGTTTACACCCCCAAAATTTAGGCTCTTTCCAAGAGTTTACACCCCCAAAATTTAGGCTCATAGACATATTTCTAGCTTGAGATTTATCTGAGGGTGCAAATTAACCGTAAGCTCTGACGGGAGCAGCGTATATTTGAGCCTTACTATAACTACTCATGAGTATCGGTGGCATTGGACTCGGACCCGGACCCAGACCTGAGTTGGGATCCACTGGGTTTAGCTGACATGGGTCTAGGTATGAGTCCAATATTTAGACCCAACGGGGTCGGGTCCGGGTCTGAGTCTGGGTCCGGGTCCGGGTCCGAGCGCTATTCATTTGGGTGTATTAAAGACCGTATACAATAAGAATTTGTAGTCATCTTTAGCTATTAAACGATATATCATATTACTAGAAATCTAATAATAGGTGATTGTGACTTTGTTGGCAATAATATGAGCATATAATGATAAAAAAATGGCAAAAAAAAATAAAACTCATAGTGAAGGTAGCAATGGACCGGACTAGACCCGAGACTCAACGAGATAGACTCGAGACCCAAGGGGTACAAGTATGGGTCCAATTTTTTCACCCGATGGGCCGGATCCGCATCCAAAACCTAGACCCAAAACTATTCGGGTTTAAGTCCGGTCCCGGTGGACCCGATCCGTTGCCAGCCAAGGGTGTTAGGTTTATAATTGACCTTGAGGCTCGATTTTTTTCATTTTGAGAAAAAGCACGTGCAGTGTATCGAATGCTCATTTAAGAGAGAGGAGAGAAGTGAGAAAAGAGGAGAGAGAAAGAGGAGAGAGAAAGCGGAGAGAAAGGGAGAGAGCACGGGGAGAGAGAGAGACCCTCTTCGTGACTCGAAGGTGAGCCTGCCGGTAGGCTCATCAGTGACCCTCGACTTCCGGTTAAATGGTACGGACACGTGTCGGCTATTTGCCTCCTGCTTCTGCCTGCGAGTGATAAAATAAAAAAAAATTAGGCAAATATATTATTGGAAAATAGTTTGATAAGGCTGCAAACCTAAAAAAAACAAGTAAATTTTATTAAACATTGCAATTCAAGTATTAGAAAAGCTTTACACCGGTCATCTATACTAGACCATTATAATTGTGAGAAAAATTAAGATTTTAAGCTCTAAAAATAATATACATTGTAACAAATTATGTACATTTATTTCCTAAAAATAAGTATTCACTAATCCTGTACTATTTTCGAGTTTCAAATTTTATTATCCGGGTGGTTGGAAATTGGTTTTAAAACCATCATGAAAATTAATGTTGTCGAAAGTGTTTTTCGGAAGAAAATTTGACGTGATTTTTTTTTTTTTTAAATAAAGCCTAGGCCTTATAAAATTTTCTTCTTATATTCCTTTTAATTCGTTTTATTTAAATTATATAGATATCTTATGTGATTACATTCATATTTGTTCATAAGTTTTTAAAATGACTAAATAAGCCATAATTCGTCCAAGATCCAAATTGATCATTTTGTAAATTTAGTGATCTGTTTGTAATTCTTCTCCAAGATTATTTTAAAAATTTTCAATATCTAAGAATACTTTTTTTTTTTTAGCATTTTAGGATATTTAGAATTTGAAAATCCTAAAAATGCTCAAGACAAAAAAAAAATTCCCATGAGCATTTATGGATTTTTTGAATCCAAAAATTTAAACGTTTACAGATCTTCAAAATCTAAAAATGCTCCTAGCCTTGCTTCATGCAAACAAATAGGGCAAATGAATATTTGGATTTTAAAGAATCTGAAAATTCTAAATAATTTGTGGACTTAGAAAAAAAAGGTAATTTTGAAACGATAAAAGAAAAAAGAAGATATTAAGTATGAACATAAATTTTGAATATTAAATAAGACTTTTATAATACCAAAAATTACAAGGGACAAGCATGTAATATGCCCAGATAACATATACTTCTTTTGAATAGGTAAAACCCACTCCAGTTCTCCAAAAAACTAATAAATAAATCCCAGCAAAAGGGTAACTCATCCTATTTATTTGGGATTTGCCTTTCCTTTTGAAACACATCGGCACTTCCTAATTTTATTTTCTTTTTCTTCTCCCGGAAAACTTCATTTTAAAAGTTGATAAATCGGTTCGGAATGGTTTAATAAAGGTGAAAAACATTGAACTTTCCCTTAAACCATCACAGGCCTCGATAAAAGAGATGGATTGCGTTAGGTAGGCAACCAGCGTAAAACTTTACCACATCTTATTATTAACAATTAAGTGCTTCCCTAATTTCACTCTGGTTTCCATCAGTTCTTAGTTATCCATTTAGTTTATCTGTAGAAAAAAACCTGGAGAATTAGGAATCAACTCAAGTGGTACAGGATTGGAACCTATGGTAGACCTATCGACCCATTGCTCCAGTGCAAGATTGGGACCCCAATGATTTTGAGCGATCCAAAATCCATGGTGAGTCTACCATAGCCCATGGTCCTTGCTATTAGCAAGAAAATTGACCTAGTCTGGCCTCAGACTGAGCCAATTCTCTAATACCCCGTTTGAAAAGGAGGAACCTACCTTGATTTTAAAAATCAAGATTTGCGACCTTTTCAATGTTTCAACTCATCAAATCTTAATGTTTAAAAATTTAAGATTCTTGATTTCCTCCTGTCCAAATGGGCCGTAATTGAATCGAGAATGGGACGTTAGTGAATCCAAACCCAAGTCTGCATTTTCAACTAACAAGAAACAAACCCAACATTGATATACACTAGTCATGTAGTGACAACCATTACCATGTAGCTTATAATCTAGATCATTTGCGATTGAGAAAATGCAATTGTAATATTGATTGAATGATGATAACATTCCACTCGTAAAGAGGCAGAGAAAGTTCGTCATATTTCATTGAGGAAATAAAAGGCATAAATGCACAAAAGTTGTTATGTGTGACAGATTGTACATATCTATACAAAAAGAAGTTGATCCACATAAGAAAGAAACTATCCCAAATCCCAACAAATGAGATTTATGTATATTACACAATATATTTTCAACAATAACCTCATGGATGTGACATCTTGGTAGTGGGTTTATGATGGCCATATGATCATATAGACCATTTTTATTTAGGATGAATTTTTATAAAGCTTAGGTTTTATGAAAACAAAATAAAGCCCCACCTCAAATCCTCATTCAGAAAGTATTTGGCAATAGAAATCTCCATGATGTCTTTAAAATTAATATTTAACTCTAACAATAAAATTTAAAACAAAAAAAAAGTCGCACAAAACTTGTGGATCTTGAAAAAATTATTTTCAGTGGCAAATGGACAGTTTACAAAATCTGTTACAATATACACTATTTTTAGAACTTGAAATCTTAATTTTTTTTCTCAACTATATTGTTCAAGCCGAGATAATTGATGTAAAGGTTTTCCATTGCTTGACTTACAATTTTCGATGAGTTATGAGGCGAGGCTTTACTTATTTTGATAGTGCTACAGCCCTATCAATCCATTTTCCTTTTATTTATAGATCAATTGTTAGCTAGTGAAAGAGCTATAGAGATGGTCTGCACTAGCTAATCCATTTTCCTTTTATTTATAGATCAATTGTTAGCTAGTGAAAGAGCTATAGAGATGGTCTGCACTAGCTAACAAAGAGATATAAATTATCTTGAAATCTAGTAGTTAGCTAATAATTGACTTGGTAAAGCAATGTTATTTTGAATGCAGGTGCTTCATAAACACCTCGCTCTTAGGGAAGTAAAATTTAAACTTGCACCCTTGGGAAAGTGAGCCACACAAGGTGAATTTGTATTTTTAGGATTCATTTTAAAAATACTAGATAAAATCCTCTAGACGAAGAAAAAGAAGGTTGGAGAATCTCGGTCCAATCCTAAGACATTATTTTTTGCCTGAGGGAGTAAATGCATATTTAGATTCATTGGGATCATAAAATCTTTTTAGTTACATTCTAGGAAAATAATTAGTTTCTTTTGGGTGACTCAGTACAATTGCAAATTGTCAAGTGCTAACCAATTAAGCCCATGCCCTTTATTTTTAAGAAAATGAATTCAATGACTTCAAACTCTACTTACACCAAAGAAAATCTTCGTATTTATAACATGATAGGAAAATATATATTACACCATTGTCTTCCCATTATATATACAATGAAAGAACCACCACAAGAATTGTGTAAGGCACAATTATTTTCACAAAAACTCTTTGTCTCAAAAAAAAAAGAAAAAAAGAAAAAAATAGTACACTTTCCTATCTTGTTTGAATTTTGTTTCTATTACACTTTGCATCACTTCATCCTACCTTAAATTGAGAAAAGGGCAAATACCATAAATTAGCATATTGGGGCTTAACTTAGTATGAGTAGGTTTTTACATAAATGCCAAAAGACAAAATTACCACCTAAAGTTGAGAGGTATCTATTTGCTTACATGATAAAGGGCCAAAAAAGAAACATCTAAAGAAACTCCTTATTTAGAAAGCAAAATTGCATTTCTTTTTCCCAAAGCCATTCCATATTATCTCAAATGATTAACCCACATCCTAAATCCTGATAAAAGTTCAAAGAAGTCATTGATAATTGAAGCAACATAATTTATAATTTACCTTGATCTTTTGGGCAGAAGCTTCCCCATGTTAACACACAGATGAGGCAACATTTCCTTCAACTAGTCACACTTTTATATGAGTCTTCAATTTGAAATTAGGGGATGAGATTAAGAAATGAGGCACATTTATTTAGCTTCAAGAGGAGACCAAAGTTCTATACTTAAGGCTCAAATGGGGAATATGTTCTCTACCATTGGAAACCATGAGGCCAACCCTTCCCCCCACCCCCCATTTATATAGCTTCTGAGAACACCAAGCCTAGATTTTTAGGCTCAAACTTAGGTCCCATGTGTTCTTTTCATTGAAAAGCACAAAAGTTAGGGGCCCCTCAATTACATGGCGCCAAATACTATATGTTCCCGGAGGTGCATATCGTGGATTCATTCTCAAGGGTAGAATCTTCTCTAGGAATACTTTTAGGAACTCAAATTTCGGGATATTAGCTTTTTAAACCAGTGACCAACCTAAAAAAAGCAAAGAAAAGGAAAAAATAGAATAAAAAAAACAATTCATACAAATTCAATTTTTTGTCTTTTGATAATGAATACAATTTCTATAGGACCTAGGCTTTATGAAACCAAAGTGAAGCTCACATTGAATCCCCTTCTAGAAAGCACTTTGGACATCACAAAATCACCATAATGGCTCTAAAATTAATTTTCAACACCGATTATGAAATTTAATGTTAAAAAAATGACAGTCTACATAAATTGTTACAATATACACTATTTTTAGGACTTGAAATCTTTTTTTTTCACAACCATAATGATTAAGGCCACAACGAACGACTTGTATGTTTTCTAATGCCAGAATTGTAATTTTCTGTTAGTTTTGAGGTGAGGCTTTACTTATTTAGAAAGGGATGCAGCCGTATCAAACTATTTTTCTTTGATAATACTCGTGGACTATTTCTAAACTAGATTCCAAAAGTCCAAATTAAACAAACTCTCTTAAACAACTTTTTTACTCGAGGGAGTAAATGTACATGTGCTCCTCCAGGAGCATGCAATATGCAATTTTACATGGTTTCTAAGAGCCATGGAATCTGTGTGCTCAAATTCAAGGAACATGTCACTTAATCATTGAAAAGCCTAATGCCAGACCCTCCTCTTATAACTATGAAGCTTGTTTGGTTTTGCTTGTTTCTTCTAGAGATGAAGATCCCAAGCCCGTGAAGCCGACCCTGTATCTAGCTGGTGCACCTTATGAGGATAAAAGCATGAGAACAGTTGATGAGAGATAAGGTCTAGAGACATTGCATTGTCTCCCAATTGTCTATACTTGTTGGCTTTGTGTGCCTTTATAGCTTTACTTGCTATCTAGTTGCACCTTGGATGAATGTATGTTGTTGTTTAGAATCTAGACTCCAAAGAGGTAGACCCTCTACTTTTTTTTTTCTTGAAAGTTTATTACACTCTGCACTTGCCCCTCTCCACACATGTATTCCCTTGTGTAAATACAGTTGCATAAATGCATGAGAGATAGATAGAGTTTAGTTTGTGTAGGTAGATTCTCAACATAGGTCTATTTGTGCAAATGTTGGGGATTTAAATGAAAGAAAGACCTATGTGATCATTTGCCAGGGAAATATAATATTTTTTTAATAATAATAACCCCTTATATTTTTTTTTTTGGCAACAAGATCACTCACAGATGGTCTTATTGCAAACAATAGAAATTCCAAAATAAATAACACATCAATAAAATAAATCTCAACTACTTGATGCCATTCATACAACCTATTACTGTGCTTGAGAATATAAAATAAAATAACAAACAAATAAAAAAAAAGATGACGGAGATTACTTCACCCGGCCTTTTTACACCCTACACCGAGTCACCACATCCAATGGCGCGGGATCTGTGGTCTAGCTTCAATCTCGAACCGGGATAGTTGATTTCGGCCAAACTAGGTAAGCACCTCTTAAAATCTCTGTTAAACCTTAACCCCCAAAATTAACTTAGGCCCCCTCTAATTTTTCCAACCCTTAAAATTAACTTAGGCCTAGAGAGGAGAGAGAGCACTATCTAAAGTTATGGAGAGAGAACAGTAGAGAGAGAAATATAGAGGAGAGAGACTGGGGCGTGCCCCTCTAGGATAGAGAGAGGTGCGAGAGAGGTTATGAGAGAGAGATGTTGTGTAGAGATTGGGGGAGAGCACCCCTATTTATAGTGAATATTTAGGTTTAGGGTTTCTTAGGGTTTTCACATAGTTGGTCTCTTTCATGAGATTGAATCTAGACCGTTGATCAAGGTGACTTGTGGGGTGAGAGATCTGAGCCATCCATTCCATGGATGGGCCATCAACATTATGGAAGATGCTTGAACCATTATCCTCCTTTCCTTAAACTATTTTTCCATCAATATATTTAAATAAAATAAATATCATGCATTTCATAAAATTGCATGATCCATTTCATATATTCCATAAGGATATGTCAAATAATAAAGTAAATAAATACTATCAAATATAAATAAGATAAGATCAATATTTACTATCTATTCAAATTGACCATATCCCTTTAAAACAAACTTGCTATAAAACAAATAAAGCCATGGTCAATATTTCTCTTCTAAGATTTGACCACATGCCATAAATCAAACTTACCTTAACTTAAAGACTTGAACATAAAGCAAACAAAGATTCCAAAGGGTGGGGCGTGCCACCCTTTTGTGGCACATGCACCCACATGCCACATGGTGGACCCATGTGCACTTTGGGCCCCATTTGGAATATTATATTTTTTTAAAAAAATAAAACGAAATTAATATATATATATATATATATATATATATATTTGAATTTTTACAATTTTGTAAAATCTATAACTGTATTTTTATACGTCCAAAAAAATATAAATAAAATATTGAGAGATACATAAAAATTCAAATAATAAAACTAAAATCATTTCAATAATAAAATGATCATAATTAAATTAATATGATGGGAAAATGATCTACATGGTTTTAGGAATTCAATCTGTAAATATAGGGTACTCTACCTCCAACTGTGGACTATAGACCACACTAGCTTTATTGAACTGACCCAGTATTTCCCATGACCTACAGTCCAAGCAGGAGCTCATTAGCGGGTCACCAAAGTCAGGTCGATGAATCAAGGGGTCGCAATCCCAGTCTTTGGATTACAAGTTCTCTTCTAGAGACGAGTCAATGTCACCACGACCTGATGCGACCACAGCTTTATGGCACATAGGGGTATCTCTCGCACATGCATATGCTTCTCCCAAAGGTTGATATCTGGCTTTCTCAAACGATCTATCGATATACATGGCGTGTGATGGAACATAGATGACGTTTTGACCCCCATCTCAGTAGGCCTACCATCACACATAATGGTCACACAGTCCCTCAGCTCTCTCATCTAGGCATAAGCTCCGACCTCATCAAGGGGTAACCCAAAACCCTCATCAGTTAATTCTTTATGTCCAGGTACCTTGGATTTTTCAACCGACTGGCCTAGATCGATAAGCACAGTCTGGTATAAGCAAACATCATTCGCTTAGTATAGTCCTCGAGGGACCACACTCCTACTGATTTTATGTCTCGCTATAAAAGTATTTCAATACACACTCATAAAGCCTTTAAAGGCCACATAAACCCAACATCTCCCACTTGGCCTTTAAAGGCCTTACATTCTCTCTTCCTCACTTTCTCTCATCCCCATCTCTTTCACATGTCTAACAAAAACATTAGGGACAACTCCCTTAGTCAGAGGGTCAACAATCATCAAATATGTAGATATGTAGCTGATCTCGATCTCTTTCAATCTCACATCATTTCTCAGGTGATAAAAGTAAGGCTTAATATGCTTGGAGTTCTTATGAAACCGAGACTCCTCAGAGACACAAATAGCCGCAGTGTTATTGAAGAAAATTTGCACTGCCTCACAACGTACAAGATGAAAATTAAGTTGATTAATAAATTTCTTAATCCACACGGCCTCCTTGGCTGCTAGACAACATGTCACATACTCGGATTCCATGGTGAACAAGGCCACAATATCTTGTTTATTTGACTTCCAAAAAATCGCACCCCCTCCAAGCATAAACACATATTCAGATGTAGACTTCGCATCGTTTGGAACCGCGAGATAGTTTGCATCTGAATATCCCTCTATTGCTATTTCAGTTCTCCCTTTATATGTGAGCGCATAGTTCATAGTCCCCTTTAAATATATGAGAATTCTTTTTACAGCTTTCCAATGCTCATCTCCTGGATTACTTTGGAAACGGCTCACTAAACTCTTGACGAAGGACAAATCAGGCCTTGTTCCCGTCATGGCATACATAAAGGACCCAATTGCACTCCTGTATGACACTCTCTTCATGGCTCTTATATCCATGTTTTCAGTAGGACACATCTTATTACTAAGCTTCGTCTTTTTATCAATTGGGGTAGATATGGGCTTATACATACTCATATCAAACTTTTCCAGAATTTTTTTTACAGTAGGTTACCTGAGAAAGTTGGATGGTCTTCTCTCTTCTGTTTCTTATTATCTTGATGCTCAACACATAAGAAGCTTCTCCAAGATCCTTCATATCGAATTATTGTGCAAGGAAATTTTTCGTCTCTACTACTAGGGCTATCGAGCTACTGACAGTTAGCATATCATCCACATATAACGATATAAATACCACATCACTCCCACTGACCTTCTGATATATGCAATAATCCTCATTATTTGTACAGAACCCTGCAAGAGCAAGGGCCTCCTGGAATTTTATATACCACTGTCGTGATACTTGTTTAAGGCCATAAAGAGATTTATTAAGTATACATACTAAGTTCTCTTTCATTTTTTCATCAAATCCCTCAGGTTTGGTCATGTAAATTTATTCTTTTAAATCTCCATTTAGAAAGGCTGTTTTGACATCCATTTGATGAACCACAAAGTCAAAATGGCCTGCTTTAGCTATAAGGATTCAGATGGATGAAAATTTGGCAATAGGCGAAAAAGTTTCCTCATAATCTATCCCTTCTTTATGGGTGAAACCCTTTGCAACCAATCTAGCTTTATATTTTTTTATTTTCCTTTCAGAGTTCAACTTTTTCTTGAAAATCCACTTACAACCAATGGCCTTACATTTTTGAGGTATGAGGACTAATTCTGATATGTGGGTTTGGTTAATGGAAACATACTCATCTTTCATGATTTCTACCCAGTATTCCCTTTCAGGACAGTTCAAGGCTTCTTACTAGGTTCTGAATCTGGATCTTCCCCAACCTTATCAAAATGTTCTCCAAGGTAGACAAAATATTCTAGGTAAAGAGGTGGTCTACTGACTCGGTTACTTCATCTTGGTTCAAGTAAATGTTTACTTTCTACTATAGGGAGTTCAGGATCAGTTTGAGTTGATTTGGAAGTTTCAAGTTCAGGATCTCGAACTACATCTTTGTTTTGGACCTCCTCATAAAAGTTGGTTTATTTTCTACTCACACTTGCTTCAAGGAACTCTTCCTCAAAGAAGTGAGCATCACGACTTTCAATAACTGCACATGATTCAAAGTTGTAGAATCGATACCCCTTACCATGATCTGGGTAACCAATGAAAATGGATTTGACAGTTTTGAGTTGCAATTTGGTTCTATTTTGATGTGGGATAAGGACATGGGCTGCGCAACCTCAAACTTTCAGGTGTTCAAGGGAGGGAGTACGACCTGTGAAAATTTCGTGAGGAGTAGGTGGGGTAGCTTTTGTGGGAGTCCGGTTAAGGATGTAACGTGGCGTTAATACGGCTTCTCCCCAAAACTCCAATGAGAGATTTACATGCCCCATCATACTCCTTATCATTTTTACTAAGGTTTTATTCCTTCTCTTAGTTACACCTTTTTTCTCAAGAGTATAAGGCATGGTGTACTGATGGATGATCTTATTTTCAATATACAATTCTTTGAAAAGGTCAGATGAATATTCTCCCCCCCTATCAGTTCTATGGACTTTAATTTTCAAGTTGATTTGATTATCTACTTGAGCCTTATATTCTTTGAATTGTTCTAGGGCTTCTGATTTTTCATGAATAAGGTACATATGGCCATATCGTGAGTGATCATTTATAAAAGAGATAAAATATCTTTTTCCACTTTTGGTGGTCACATTCGCCAGATATGTCATTATGAATGATTTCCTATACACTAGTAGCTCTTTTTGCCCTGGTGATATTTTTTCTTATTAATTTTTCTTGCACACAAGACTCGTACACTTTCCATAAATCTCCTTTATAATTTTGAAGAATCTCGTCCCTTTTTAATCTCTCCATTCGTTTGATATTAATGTGTCTTAACCTCATATGCCATAGGGTAGCATCTAATTCATTAGAGGACGAGCCATAAGCAACGTTCTCCTTTATTTCAATAGTAAATAGCCTGTCTACAAGTCGTCCAGTCATGATGACATCTTTTCCCTTCTTGACCATCACTTTCTCCCCAATGAAAGTGGCTATGAATCCATCTATAAACATCTTAGGAACTGAAACCAAATACTTCATCATATTAGGAGCATAAAGTGTTTGCTTTAGGATCAATGTGCTCTCACTCTTCAGTTTCAGCTCAAAATCTCTAACTCCAAGTACATCAGTCTTCTGATTTCCTCCCACATAAATATGTTGTTGTCCTGACCCCATGGGAGTGAAAGAACGGTAACCTTCCTTGGTGTTTGTGACATGGGCCGTAGTCCCTGAATCAAGACATCAAGAAGCTCCTTTGGGGTCAGCTAGCATGGACTCAAAAACAACACATGCCAATTCCTTGTTAGTTCCACCAGATTTGTTGAATCGACATCTAGTGGCTATGTGGCCTACCTTCTTGTAAATAAAACAAGTTCGAGTCTCTCCCTTTGCTCCCTTTTTTCCAAAATCTCTTCTTGTGAAATATCTTTTTTCTCAAAAGTATTTCTCCCCTTTCCTTTCTTGAATTTAAAAGATGGTTGAGATTTTACCATATGCACAACATCCATTGGGGTTTACCTTGAACTCCTCATTTCTTCTTCAGATTTGATGGTCGTGATGAGTTCTTCCAATTTTGGTGCCAATATTCTAGCAGAGATGAAAGATATGAAAGTCTCTCATGAATTAAGAAGATAATTCATTAAATAAATCACTTGCTTAGATTAATTAGGCTTCATGCCTGTATCTTCCAAATCTTTGACTAGCGCACGAAACACGTGCACAAGATATGCAAACTTGGTATCTTCTACCATTTTTAAATCATTGTACGTTTTCATAGCCATAGTTTATTCATGAGAGAGGGTTCAATATACTCTCTTTCAAGTTTATAAAAAATCTCACTTGCAGCATAGATTGACTCGTACTTAGAAGCATACGAGTCAGTCATGACACGTAAAAGAATGTGTTTGCATACCAAGTTCATCCTCTTCCAATTAGCGTACTCATATTTGATTATTTGAGATGAGTCGTCAGTTGGACGACGATGTCGATTCTCAAAGTGTACCTCACACAAGTTTTCTTTATAGAGCACAAATTTGATTTTTCTTTTTCAAGCAGCAAAGTTGGTCCCATCAAATCTTTCGGTTTTAAGGATCTCAGAGATGAAGGTACGAGTAGCCATATATTTTTATTTTCAAGCAAAAATAAGAAAAGACTTCTAATGACAATCAAGTAAAACTAGCTCTGATACCAATGAAAAAAATACCTATGTGATCTTTTGTTAGGGAAATATAATTTTTTTTTAATAATAATAACCCCCTATATAATTTTTTTTACAACAAGATCACTCACAAATAGTCTTATTACAAACAATAGAAATTCCAAAATAAATAACAAATCAATAAAATAAATCTCAACTACTTGATGCCATTCATACAACCTAATGCTCGCCTGAGAATACTAAAATAAAAAAAACAAACAAAAAAAAAAAAGATGTCGGAGATTAGTTTAACTGGGTTTTTTACACCCCACACCAAGTCACCACATCCAATGATGTGGGAGCTGTGGTTTAGCTTCAATCTCGAACCGAGATAGTTGATTTCGGCCAAACTAGGTAACCACCCCTTAAAATCTCTACTAAACCTTAACCCCCAAAATTAACTTAGGCCCCCTCTAATGTTTCCAACCCTTAAAATTAACTTAGGTTTAGAGAGGAGATAGAGTACTGCCTAAGGTTATGGAGAGAGAGAATTAGAAAGAGAAATATGGAGGAGAGAGAGTGAGGCGTGCCCTTCTTTCATGAGATTGACTCTAGACTGTTGATCAATGTGACTTGTGGGGTGAGAGATCTGTGCCATCCATTCCATAAATGGGTCATCAACATTATGGAAGATGCTTGAACCATTATCCCCCTTTCTTTAAACCATTTTCCCATCAATATATTTAAATAAAATAAATTTCATGCATTCCATAAAATTGCATGATCTATGTCACATATTCCATAAAGATATGTCAAATATTATCAAGTAAATAAATACTACCAAATGTAAATAAGATAAGGTCAATATTTACTATCTATTCAAATTGACCATATCCCTTTAAAACAAACTTCCTATAAAACAAATAAAGCTACGGTCAATATTTCCCTTCCAAGATTTGACCACATGCCATAAATCAAACTTACCTTAACTTAAAGACTTGAACATAAAGCAAACAAAGATTCCAAAAGGTGGGGCGTGCAACCTTTTTGTAAAGTATAACTGTATTTTTATAAGTCCAAAAAAATATAAATAAAATATTGAGAGATACATAAAAATTCAAATAATAAAACTAAAATCATTTCAATAATAAAATGAACATAATTAAATTAATATGATGGAAAAATGGTCTATATGGTTTTAGGAATTCAATCTGTAAATATGGGATACTCCACCTCCAACTGTGGACTACAGACCACACTAGCTTTATCGAACTGATCCAGTGTTTCTCATTACCCACAGTCCAAGCAGGGGCTCATTAACGGGTCACTAAAGTCAGGTCGATGAATCAAGGGGTCTCAATTCTAGTATGTGGATTACAGGTCCTTCCCTAGCGATGAGTCAATGTCACTACGACCTGATGCGACCACAGCTTTATGACGCATAGGGGTATCTTTCGCACATGCATACGCTTCACCCAAAGGTGGATATCTGGCTTTCCCGAACGATCTATCGATATGCATGCCGTGGAATGGAACATGGATGAAGTTTTTGCCCCCGTCTCAGTAGGCCTACCATCACACACAAGGGTCACACAGTCCCTCGGCTCTCTCATTTAAGCATAAGCTCCGACTTCATCAAGGGCTAACCCAAAACCCTCATCGGTTAATTCTTTATGCTCAAGTACCTTGGGTTTTCTATCTGACTGACCTAGATCGATAAGCACAGTCTGGTATAAGCAAACATCATTTGCTTAATATGGTCTTCGAGAGACCACACTCCCACTGAGTTTATGTTTTACTATAAAAGTATTTCAATACCCACTCTCATAAAGCCTTTAAAAGCTACATAAACCCAACATTAGAAGGGTATTCCTTGAGAAATGTGTTGAAGATGAGACATGGCTTAACAAATGTGTGTGGAGAGAAAGAGGGGGAGGGAGGGAGAGAGAGAACAAATCTTTGTAATTAAATAGGTGGATGACAGAGAAAGAGTGAGCAAGTCCTTGTTATTAAATGTGTGCTTGAGAGAGAGAAAGAGCAAATCGTTGTAACTAAATGTGTCGGTGAGAGAGAGCAAGTCCTTGTTATTCAATGTATGCTTGAGCGAGAGAGAGAGCAAATCCTAAATATTAAGTGTATAGTCAAATCCTAAATACTAAATGTTTATGTATGAGAAAGAGCAATACCTTATTGATTCTAGAGAAATTCCTTATTGATTCTCCACATTTTTATTTCCCTCTCATAGCCCTTCACACTCAAGAGCATGGTTATAATCACTAGGGGAAGGAAATGGGTTCGGTCGACCCGACCAGATCAAGTCTGGACCCAGACAATGGACCCAACGGGTTGCATATCTCTCTCTATATATATATCAATTCAATTTTTTGTATATTTTTATTTGTAGAGCCAAACCCAACTCGACCTAGTGGGTTGCTACAGTACTATCTTAGACCTTGTCGGGTCGAGTTAGGATTAGGCCCATCTCCACGGCTGATAATCGTCACCATCAGTTTTATTTTTCTTCCCTTTATGTGTGTAGTTAAGCAATGGCAACTTAGACATGATGCAAGTGTCCAACACCATAACTATGAAGCGAGTTTTAGTTGTTGGTGTTCTTCCTAGGAAAATATATTCAATAATACTATTACCTAAAAGGAGTTCACAACCTCTTTTAACCATTATATGTGAAAGCAAGTGGTTGATAGTATGTAACTAACTATTTCCTCACTTTGCTAGGTTGTGTGTAGCTTTTTTATATTGAGAGAGTTTCCAGAAATGCTGATCATAAAATTGGTCTTTTCAGTTGTCTGCATAACATTTTATGAAAATTTCAAGAAATTTTTTTAAGAAGAATATCAAAGATTTTGAAGTATCAGACATGAGCATCGGGCTCTTAAAATACGGCTACAGGCAAAACACCATAATGCACGTGTCCGCGTTACATAGTGTGTAGCTTTCTCTTCTTTTTATTTTTTAATGTTTACGGTCACTTCATTGAATAAATGAAAGATTACAAAAGAAATATACAGCATAAGAGAAACAGAACAAAGAAAGAGGGAGAAAGAGGATAGCTTTCTCTCCGTTTTTCAATAATTTAAAATTTGAACTTCTCTTTGTTCCTTTTGAAGCCAGTTGATTGATATTTTTGCTTTCTACTTTCCACTTACTTTTGAAAAATCTTTGTCTTTCTTAAATTATTGATGCACGTCTCTGGTGTTAAACGTCTTCTTTGTTTTGTTGCTATGCGCCTTGCCGTTACTATTCCATCACTTCATGATGTATGATGTACAAGAGCATGTGCAAATTTTTGAAAGAAAATTTTATATGAGGTTTCAATCTTACACCGCAAAAAGTAAGGTGCATCTAAAAAATAAAAAATCTAGTAGAAGAGTGTTTTGGAAGTTGCAAAATTTTTCAATTGATCATCTTGATCTCGAGATGTATAGTATAAATAAACAAACAAACAAGAATTTAAAGTTCTAAAAATAGTTCATCTTGTAACAAGTTGTCTGGACCGTTTATTTTTTAGATTTTGATATTTATAGATCTGCTCAATCTGCACTATTTTTGAAATTTTAAAATTTCGTAACGACGGTTTAACATGGTTTTCAAGTTATAATAAGATTTCGAACTACAATTCCAACAAAATTTAGAGATGGGCCTTAATTGTATAATATAAGGTGGGCGCCTTTATTCAAACCTCACCCACTTGTGAATACAATTTTTTTTTTAAAAAACAAAATTCAATTTGAGAGATTTCATGTAGTCCTGGCGAGGCTCACCTAATTACTTGCTTTGGCAGACACTAATGGACTTAGAGGGGAGGAATGCGTTATCTTTGACGTCTTTGGACAATAGATGGTTGACGTGTAATGAAATAGAGTACTTTTATGTGGCCATGCTTCATCCCTATATTTCAATATTTAAAACATGTTGGAATGTATAATTTAGTGGATTGTCTATAAACAAACTATTTATCTTTAGTACAAGGAGGTCACAACTATCCCTACTTATTAAGGGGCTGTTTGGGTACCTGAAAATATATTGCCTGTGAAATATATTACTGTTGTAATACATTATTAGCATAATACATTTTCTGAAAATGAATTGTTGTTGTTTTGGTAGTATCTAGGTACAACCTGGGAAATATATTGTTAATGTTTGGCTATATCCAGAAGAAATCTGGGAAATGCATTATGGTCATTTTGGCTTGAAAATATTGCATGAATTTTACCTATAGTAATATGTTTTTTTGCATAGTTTTAATAGTTTCCTTTTTTGAGACAAAATATCAATTGAAATTAAAACTACCGAACACATCCTCAATTTATATCATGATATCAATATTTACCTTAAAAATAATGTACCAAGACCAAAATATTTTTGCACGTTCTATGGCAAAACTAATCAATACAAATTTGATGTGGATATGACATCAACTTTCAGAATGGAAAATGGAAAAAATGAACGGCAACACCATCTTCCCAATCTCATGCCGAGGTCTGTTAGGCACAAACACTAGATCATTCAAATCAAATAGATGCACTTGCCTATAAACTATCACTACATACGGCATAACTAGAATGTCAACCGCAACCAAAATAAGTGAAGAAATTTTGAGCAATAGAGAGAATATGGAGCTATATTAATAATATTTTTATAACTTTTATTCAATTCTAACTATAAAAACAAAGCTAAAATTTAATATTAATATTATTTTTAAATAAAATTTAAAATAAAAATATTGTTCAATTGTGAAATGCTATTTTTATTATATGATTTTAAAAATTTTATCATAATACACATTATTTTTTAACTACTTAATATGTTTTCCTTTTTTTAATATTTCAACTCAAAATTATGTATCTCACAAGCATCTTTTTATCTTAAAATAAAACACATAACTGAAAGGGTTGTATTGGCTTGATTTTGTGACACATGTATGAGGTTTTGAGTACAAGTGAAGAGAGAGACTAAAAAGTGATACATATATATTATGGAAAAAGTTTATATAAGGATGCAACCTTATAATGTAGAACTACAGATGCCCCTCAAAAATCCATCGGAAAAGGAAGTTTTAATGTTGAAAAACCCTTTGATTGATCATCGCCACATCGAGATATATGCCTATGAAGACTAAAATGATTTTAAGTCTCCGAAATGGTGCATTTTACAACATATTATCTACACCGTCCATTTTCAAGATTTTTATATGTTTATAGATCTACTTGATTTTAACCGTTTTTGAAATTTAAAGTTTTATAATTAGATATAAAAATAGATTTTGAGATAATCCTAAGAACATTTTACATTAAAATTATACACAATGATAAAATTTGAAGGTGCACCTTACCTCTACACCTACGGATGCATCCGTATGCAAATTGTACTCATATATTAAATGGGTGTGGTTTTCATAAGGTTGCTGTAACGACCCAAGATTTTTTTCCAAGTCAGAGAAAAGGAAAAGACCTACATGACAGGAAAAGATGGGCAACGTTGTTTGAAGAAGGGAGAGGGAGAAACGCTGCACGTGAAATGGACCAGTGTCGGCTATGACGAGAGATGGACCAGCGCCGGCTGTGAAGAGAGAGAGCTAGCGTCGGCTGTGAAGAGAGAGACCCAGTGTCAGCAGTAAAGAGAGAGTGGCAGCGCCGACTGTGAAGAGAGATGGACCGGTGCCGACTGTGAAGAGAGAGAGGCAGCGCCGGCTGTGAAGAGAGGGGCAGCCGCGGCTGTGAAGAGAGAGGGGCAGCGCTGTCTATGAAGAGAGAGGGGCAGTGCTGTCTATGTAGAGAGAAAGAGCTATCGCCGTGCGTGTAATAGGTAACGCCATGCGTAAATGCCCAGGAAAAAACCTTTTTATGTTGTACATGCATGAGCATAAGCACCACCTGATACTTGCATGAACATGAGCACTACATGACACTTACATGAGCATGAGCCCCATATGACACTTGTATGAACATGAGCACCACATGACACTTACATGAGCATGAGCACCACATGGCACTTGCCTGCCATTTAACCCTTGCATAAATGACACTTGTCACTTGCATGTTACCTCCCATTTATGCTTATAAGTACCCCCACACCATCCTTCTCAAGAGCTTTGCACCTTCTCTCTCTCCCCTACCTTTTCCCCCTTTAAACCCTTAGAAATTCCAGCCCTTTGTGCCCACTGTTGAGAGGCTTGGAGAAGAGTGAGTTGTGTGTAGGTTTTGGTCACCATTGGAGCACACAAGGTACGTAGCTTATACTATTATGTGTCCATAGTATGGAGCATATTTCATAAGCATAAAAGTATCCGATTTAAGCATGGATCAAGTATTAAATTAAGCATGAGTTAGGTTTTGAGTATGTATAGAAACTGTGTGAATGAATAGGATTATATACATGTTTTGTGTTCTGTTTTCCAGGAAGGGGTTTTGTTTGTAAGATATGCTATGCACTATTTTAATTTCTGTTGTGCTTGAAACTTATGGGTTGATGCTCTTGTGAGTTTAGTTTAAGAAAGACTTGGTTTCATGTGGTTATCTTGTGTAGTTTAGAAGCTATGTTTTGATATTTGAAGTATGTTATGGCTGGACTGTGGAATTCTAGGGAGAATTGAGGTTCTTGTGACTCTCTGTTGGCCTATCAAAAGATCTCAAAATTGCCTCAAATTACCAACATTGAAAAGATCTCTGAGTCTACTTTGAGTTTGATGTTTATGTCCAGTTGAGGTTCTTGATAGTTTGAAAGCTGTGTTTCATTTTGTACTTATATATCACTGTTAGTAGACTGTGATAATTTATAGGAACATTGCTTCTGTTGCACTGAGACTTTGCCTAAACTCTTGAAGTCCAAATGATACGAAATCATAGCCATTTGAAAGATGCATGAGTCTATTATGATTTTGATGTTTTAACCTGATTCTAATTCTGTATAACTGTGAAGTTATGATCCAAATTGTGGAGGCATATCACTGATTAGTAGATTCGCTGAATTTCAAAAGTGTGACCTCTGTTGCCATGGGTTTTGACTGACCAAATGGAGTCCAATTGCTCCCAAACCTCTGTCATTTGAAAGATCAGTATATTAGCTTAAAGTTGCAAGTGGAAATCATTTTGAGATGCTCTCTAGATTGAGAGTTATGCCTTTGATAAAAGGGACATGTCACTATAATATAGTGTACGAATTCCAATACCAATATTTATGTTATGCCTAAGTGGTGACTAATCAAATGCCTATCAATTGACTTCATACTATATTTGGGTGAGAGATAGCTGTGTTTGCTTCAGTTGTCATGTTGTGACCAAGTTGTGATTCCTTATAAACCAGGTGTTATACCCATTTTCTATGAACCTGCCATACTTGGAATAGGGAATATCAGGAAACTGTGAATACTCTAAATTAGTGAATATCATGACACTATGAATGCTCTGAATCAGAAAATTCTTATGAGATAAGACATGCGACGATGTGATATGAACCACTATGTAATGGGTTACCCATTGGTAGTGTGACGATGTGATATGATATGATTGTGATAGGTGATTTATTGGCGTGCTTTGAGTGTATTGCATGACTGTTTGTTAACAGGGTGATATCTTCGGTGATATGAGATTTCTCGGCGTGCTTTGGGCATATTGCATTGACTGAAATATGTGACTTCTGAGTGTGCATGAGGTGATACTCACCACTACGAAATGGGTCACCAATTGTTATATTGTGATACTCACCACTACGAAATGGGTCACCAATTGGTAGTTGGATATTGTGATACTCTGACTGTTATGTAATTACTTGGCATGCTTTTAGCGTATTGCATGGCCATGACTGACACCAGTGAGGTGTGCACAAGGTAATATGTGACTTCCCGCCAATGCTTTGTGCAAATTACATTACCCGAGATAGGTAGCCGCCTAAGATATGTAATTGACTTGAGATGGGAGATTGACCTGAGATATATGATTACCTGAGTTATGTGATTGATCTGAGAGATGTGTTTGGCCAAATGTATAGGGCTAGATAGTGGGTTAGTGTCTGTTGATTTTGTTATGCTCTCTTGTTTGTGTTGATCTGTTAAATATGATAGTTTGCTGGTGTGTTATAGGATATCTGAATTGTGCTGGCTCATTTTATAATTGTGATGCACGAGTCCTATTTTATGAGTATGGCACAGAACCTTGAGCATTGTTGTGATATTATGTGTATAGGAAGGGAAGCATGATGTTGTGATCTACTTACTGGGCTTTTTAGCTCATTCCTTTACTTCCATTCTTGTAGATTGTCTGCTGCAGATCGGGGATGGCGGGAGGTGATCGTGTTAGGTGGACTGAAAGCCCACGCTTGACGAGTGGATCTCTGTTCTTGTGTAGGTGTTTATTAGTCGTCGGCCATACAGTTGCTGATTATGAAGTTATGTATTTTGTGGTTTGTAGTGCCTTGGATGCATTGTAATATTCAGGATATTGTTTATGCACTTGGAGACTGTATATGGATATAAAAGGGTTTTATTTTATCCAGCTTTTATTATGTTTCTGATGGGTGTTTCACTTTCTTCCGTGGTTTGTACTGATTACTGTTTTATAAAGTGTTAAGCCACTCTGACCTGAGTGACGTTCGCTACCTTAGGATCACGGACCTGGGCTCTGCCACCCTCCTGCTTGTATGGAATGGGGTTAGGGGGCAAGTTCATGATAGTTACAACCTTAAACAATCCATTTAAGGTGCACCTATGAATTTTATCATAACATATAAATTTGATGTAAATATTCTGAAGATTATCTCAAAATCTATTTTCAAATCTAATTATAAAATTATAAACTCCAAAAATGTTTAAAATTAAGTAGATTTATAAACATATCAAAATCTTGAAAATGGACGGTCTATATAATGTGTTATAAGATGCACCATTTTTGGGACTCAAAATTCTTTTTTTTGTTATAGTCATACATCTCGATGTTGAGATGATCAACTAGATGGCTTTTCAAAAATAAAGGAACCTTTACTGATGGATTTTTTAGGTGCACACGTAGTTCTACATTTTAAGGTTGCAACCTTATATATACTTGTCCCATATTATATATATATATAAACTATAGAGAGAGGGGGGAGAAAGAGCTTCGTTTTAGAACACATGTTTGAAGTTTTGATTTGACGTGAAGAGATGGGGAGAAATATCAATATTATATGCATACATAAAGTGAGAGATAAGGAGAAAGAGAGCTACAATTTCATGAGAGAGAACAAAAAAGAGGTTTGGATGTCGGACATCAAAAGCAATATTATAGAGCAAATGAAAACTCTTTGGCTGGTCCGTTAGGGCACAAGATTACCCGTCATAGCCCCGTAATACATTTCTTACCATTTTGAGCAGAAAATAGATTTCATGCTTTTGGGAAAATAATGGGTAATTGCTAATTACCCAAATGCTTGAAATGGAGGATTTTTCGAAAATAACGGGTAATCTGTATCCATTTCTCATTTGTTCACTAATTACCCAAATGCTTGAAATAGAGGATTCTTTGAAAATCCATTTCACCATAATGGATTTTCAAGTACCCAAACAACCCCTAGATGTCAAATTGGATGGCTAGGGGTGAGTCAAGAAGTTCAAGAAATTTTTTTATAAAAACTTTGTGTCTATTCAATCACACACACTTACAACCAACCATTTTGAAATTTAAGGGACAATAATTATTGTGACCTCTTTATACAAAATGTAAAGAGTTTCGTGGTATACTTTTTCTTAATTTACTTTAAAAAATGGTTGTTCGGTGATAGGAATCAACTTGAGAGATAGCGTTGCAATCATGAACTGATAACCAATCAAGTGTGAGCCCAGTTCCTACATTTGAAGGGTTATAAAATTAATGTAGTTTTCATAACTAAAAATGTGACCATTTAGCATACTGTGTGTACACTATTTGAGATCTTTTCTTCTTTCCTACAAAAATAGAAATCTTTTGTTTCTTTTGTGGATTTTTTTGTGAATCTATTTCTTAATGTATAAGTCTTTATGTCATTAAAATATTTTTCATATTTTTATCATAAAATTTTCGATGATTAAGAAATTATTGCACCCTTATTTATTTTTAAATGTCAATTTACGTTGTTGCATCAAGGAGCACATTTGATTATCTGCCTCTCATTTACATTTAGAGAATTGGTATCATTTTATGGGTTCTTTAAGTAACTAACATTAATTATGATTTTTGACCTAATATACTAGTACATGCAAATATTGATTGACATTTTAATTAGGGAAAATTATGGAGAAATCCGTTATACTTTGAGTTATTATGGATCTACCAAATACTTTCCGTTATTACACTTGTGTCTGTTTTTTTATCTTTTCTAACACTAATTTTTTAAAAAGACAACTTTACCCCTTTTTGGATGTTCAACATCCGAATAGCTGTGTTTTTCGGACGTTCAACATCCGAAATTAGCCACAGCTCTTGTTATGTATTTTCCTATTTTCGGATTTTCAACATCCGAATTTTTGTGTTTTTCGGATGTTGAACATCCGAAAACAGCAGGATATCTAAAACTTTCACATTTTCTTTTTCGGTTGTTGAACATCCTGAAAAATGTTGAATTCAGTTGTTCAACAACCGAAAACTTTCACGCTAAGTTCTCGCCTCGACGGAAAGTTTATTTATTTTTTATTTTTATAAAGTTGGGGAAAATAAACAAGATACAATCTCTTTGACGCATCATACCCCCTTTACTGTCCCCTAATACAGTAACCCCCAAAGTTGAAGAGATTCACTCACTATTTGGACGTGATTGGTACCATTCTTACACTGGCGTTGATTAATTTATGTTTATTTTTGGTTATTTTATACAATATTATATTTTTTTATTAATATTTTATTATTGATTGATAAAAAATTTGATTAATATTGATGAAGTTGTTTGTTTTATATAATTATTTGTTGTTTGTATTATGTTGATACATTGTATTCCTTGTTTTGGCTAAATATTGTTCAACTTGTTTGTTTGTATTTAAGTTTGTTGTTTATTTTGTGTTTATGTGAGTATTTGTTGTTTTCATTTGTTTATTGTTTACTAGTCACATTTTTAGTAGTACACTATTTCAATTGATTATGTCATATACTCAGATTGTATGAACCCTAAAGTAATTAGAACTATCCCAATTTTTTGATATTCCTTGTTTTGGCTAAATATTGTTCAACTTGTTTGTTTGTATTCAAATTTGTTGTTTATTTTATTTTTATGTGAGTATTTGTTGTTTTCTTTTGTTTATGGTTTACTAGTCACATTTTAAATTAGCAGTACACTATTTGAATCTATTATATAATACTCATATTCTATGAACCCTAAAGTAGTTAGAAATATCCCAATTTTTGGTATTCCTTATTGTATTGAATTTTTTTAACACAAATTTTGCTATTCATTTAATATAGTAGTATTGACGATGGCTATTGAGGGAGTGCAACTGGTATTCCGGTATGGGGGATCATTTGAGACGAATGCAAATGACGGACGTGTAACTTATAAAGGTGGAAAATTGAAGGTCACCAAGTATAATGGAAATAGTTCCTTGGAGGAACTAAAAAGTCATTTTGGTATTTAACCAAGTGTGATCCCAACAAATTAGCTATTATGTACCACAACCCAAGTCTATTTAGTGGGCTTGATTTGATTAATGTAAGTTATGATATAGATATTATTTTATGTTGAGAGGGGAATCTTCGAGAATTGTAGTATATATTGCCGCTACAATGGAGCCATAACAGGAATCTGTTGCTGAAGACCCATCTTCAAGGAATAAGTATATCTACAATTTATTTTTTTATTTGTGAATTACTTTATTTTAATATTATACATGCAGAAATTGTTGCTTCATCTTACACTCTATCTTTTGTCAATAGTCGGCGTAACGCTTTACCTGATCAAGATCAAATCATTCAAGTGGCGCCCAACCCTGAGCTTGTACCAGAGCGTGATAGGGAGGATATTGAACCACTAGGGGGTCCATGTAGAGGAGTTGGTAACGAGGTTCAATTAAATGTTGGCCATTTTTTTTAAAAATGTTAATGAATGTCGGCATCATCTAGTTGATTTTGCAATCCACAACAATTTTGTTCTAAAGTTTGGAAAAAATGATTTAGGACGGGTGTGGGCAAGTTGCAAGGCAGAGGGATGCACATGGCAAGTGCAGTGCTTACGAGTTGGCAGTACCGCATACTTTAAAGTGAAGTGTATATTTAAGGAGCACACATGTAGTGGTCTAATGGGAAGGGTCCATCAGCCACTAGCTCGTAGTGATTCGATGGCAAAAAAGATTAACGGCCACCTTATTGACCAACCAAAAATTAAAGCAAAAGACATCGTAAAAGATGTCCAATGTGATCACGGGGTCAGACTTTCCTACAGGCAAGCTTGGTAGGGAAAAGATGTTGCCAGAGAGATGATAGATGGATCACATGAATAATAATATCATGACGTCCCCCTATATATAGAGAAGATCGAAGAACCAACCCGGGAACCTGAAATTCGCATCCACACAAATGAAAGCAGGTTCAAATGACTATTTATTCCTTATCGTCCATACATTATGGGTTTTATTAATGGATCCAGACTACTAATTGGTATTCATGGGACATTCTTAAAAGGAAAGTATCTAGGCATATTATCGTGCGTTATCGCGCTAGATGCAAATAATGAGCTCTTCCCATTGGTACTTGCGATGGTTGAGAAGGGGATCTACCAGAGTTGGTATTAGTTCTCAAGTATATTGAGTGAGTTATTTAATGACTATCCTAATCTGCCCGCCTTAATAATTATATCAGAGCGATAGAAAAGCCTGCCAGATGCAATAGAGAAATGATTTCCCACATGTTTTCCATCATTCTGCATGCGATATATGGGAGAGAATTTGCAGGGCTTTATGAAAAAGTCAACAAATACTAAATCTTGACATCGAGATGATCAGTTTGAGGATATTTGAGCATCAAAACAACATCTTCTAGTGAGATTTTTGAGGTAGGCTCTAATTTGATTGTTTAGAGCCTCGGCTCTATATATGGGAAAAGTTTATATAGAGCCGAAGCTCTAAACAATCAAATTAGAGCCTACCTCCAAAATTTCACTAGAAGATGTTGTTTTGATGCTCAAATTGATCATCTCGATATCAAGATGCACAGACATGAGGAAAAAATGGATTTCAAGTCTCGAAAATAGTGTATTTTGTAACGCATTTTTGGACCATCAATTTTCAAGATTTTCAAGTTTTCATAGATCAATCGATCTACACTATTTTTGAAGCTTTAAAATTTATAAATAAAGATGAAAATATATTTTAAGTCTATCATAAAGATTTCCAATATTGAAATCAAATTAGAGCCTGGGCTCTATACAAACCGCATCCTATATATATATATATATATATATATATATATATATAGAAAGTAATATATAGTAGTTAC
>NW_006499435.1:3827838-3842433 GCF_000471905.2 Amborella trichopoda
AATAAATAATTAATTTAATTTATACTACTATAATAATTACTAACTAATTATAATAATAATAAGTAGACGTACGTACTCTACTACAACACACTACTACTATATATATATATATATATATATATATATATATGGAAAAAGTATATATAAGGTTGCAACCTTAAAATGTAGAATTACAAATGCACCTCAAAAATTTATCGGAAAGGTTGTTTTAATGTTGAAAAACCCTCTAATTGATAATCTCGACATCGAGATGTGTGAATATTAAAAAAAAAAGGTTTTGAGTTCCAAAAATAGTGCATCTTGCAACACATTACCTAAACCGTCCAATTTCAAGATTTTCATATGTTTATAGATCTACTTGATTTTAACCATTTTTGGAGTTTAAAATTTTCTAATTCGATATGAATATAGTTTTTAAGATAATTCTAAAAAGAAATTTACAACAAAATTGCATGTTATGATAAAATTTGGAGATGCGTCTTAATTGGATTGTTTAAGGTTGCAACCTTATAAAAACCTCACTCTCTCTCTCTATATATATATATATATGAATTTCATATTTCGTGAAATGAAACAATGACTGTAAAATTGAATCTCTCTCTTTCTCTGTGACAAATTCTCTCTTACTAGGTTAAAGTCTTTGGTGCCCAAAAATGAAAAAGAAAAGAAAAGAAAAGAAAGAAATATTATATGCTTCTATGGATATATGGTCCATTGATTAAAAACTCTACCTAGGAGCTTTTTAAGGACCTCAAAAGATAAATGAAAAGGAAAAAATATATACATATTCATAACATTCTATATGTGAATGAAAAAAAAAAGAAAAAAAAAGATTCATAAAATTCTATATGTCCATAAAAAAATAATGCTCTAGGATTGAACTAAGACCGTCTAATCTTTGGATACTCAATCAAGGTTTTTTAAGAAAATACTTAAGTGGATCTTGAAATTTTGGGCAAAAAAGAACTAAATAATTCCTTTACCATAGGGAGTAACTAGACAATGTAGTCACTTGGGAGCACGTGTGGAGAAATGCCCAGTGGGTGGTGACAATAAAAAGCGACACCAGAGAAATGGTGGCTTCTTTTCCCAAATAGGCCATAGGTTTATGGCCGGTAGGGGTGGCAACGTTTGTGTGTAATTATATTTAAATATATTTTGTACATTGAGATCCAAAAGATATTATCGGACTCAAATAATGTTTCGGTCTAAGATTTGGACCTGGACCCGATCCACCAGGTCCAATTTTTTGACCCATACCCAGACCCGGATCAGGTCTACCCTCGGTCCCCTGGTTGGGTCCTGGTCCTTTATCGCCCCTAATGGCCACAAGAAATGCCAGGAAGATTATGTGCTCCTACGGGAACATATATCTATTTGCTGGTAAGTATTTATTGTGTCTTTAATTTTGAAATATAACTTCCTCAACCTAACAGCCAATCTTCAAACAAAAAAGCCTTGATAGAACTTTATACCCTAAAGAGAACAAAATATTAATTAAGAAAAATCCAGCCTTTTTCCAGAACATTAAGATATGATGATTAAAAAAAACATTCCTCTTTACCTAAGGGAACAAGTTTGCAGTGTGCTCCACCAGGACTACCCTATGGGTGAAGGATTTGATATATTCAAATAAGAAAAGGAAGTATACCAAATTACTAGTAATATCCAAGTAATTTCATTTTAAATTACAAAAATATCTCCTTCTTTTCTTCATTTTTTTGACAAGGAAAAATATCTTCCCTTTTATTTTATTTCATTTTTTTATATTCTATATGCATACTTATTTGGAAAAATTACAAACACCCCCCCCCCAAGTATACTATTTATGTAACTTAATTTTTCCTCTCACTTTTTTCCCCACAACCACCTTTCCTCGCAAAAACCCCCCAAGGTAAAAAAGTTGTTATTTTTTGGACATAAATGCCATTCCCGTACAAAAAAAAACTCAATTGGCGATCCCAAGTAGCATATTGCCAGAGCGACCAATTCAGCCGTCAGAGCGATGTAGCTCTAGAAGGTGTGCTGCCGGAGCGCATCTTTGTAATGCCGGAGCGCGTCTTTGTAATGCCGGAGCGACCTATTTAACCGCCGAGCGCTATGGCTCCAGAAGGTGTACTACCGGAGCCAGTCCTTGCATTGCTGGAGTACTTGTCTTCATTGCCGGAGCGACCCTCTGGATGGCTGGAGCACGCGTCTTCATTGTCGGAACGACCCTCTGCATTGTTGGAGCGCTTGTCTTCATTGTTGGATTGACTCTATGCATCGCTGGAGCGCATGTCTTCATTGTCGAAGCGACCCTCTGCATTGCTGGAGCACGTGTCTTCATTGCCGGCGACCCTCTGCATTGCTAGAGCACGTGTCTTCATTGCCGGCGACCCTCTGCACTGCTGGAGCGCGTGTTTTCATTGCTGGAGTGACCTTCTGCATTGTTGGAGTGTGTGTCTTCATTGTCGAAACGAGTTTCCGCATTGCTGGAGTGCATGGGTAAAACACACGGGGAGAGTGTCTTGGGTAAAAGCCACAAAGAGAGCGGGGGTAGTTTAGTCTATTTTTCATTTTTTTGGATTGGGGGTATTTGAGAGAAAAGGTGGTTGTGGAGAAAAAAATGAAAGAAAAGATTAACTTGGGATAAGTTACATAGATAATATACTTTGGTAGGTTTTTTTTGTAATTTTCCCTACTTATTTTCGGCCTTTTGTTATACCTTAAATGTCCCACTACATATTTGTAGTTCCATAGTGCTTTTCTGCTGCTACATATTTAACAGATGTGTAGTGATTGACACCACTACATACCTCTTAGGTCTATAATGGTGCAAGTACCATTTAGGTGCCTGTTGGATTCCATGGAGCACACTGTAGCAGGGCGAGCACCATTTAGGTGTTTTTTAGATTCCAGGAAGCACCAAAATGGTGCTTATACCTTTGTTTGCAAAATTGTTTGATCTAATCGCTAACTACTTGGTTAGATCGGAACCGGTCAGTTGCCGATTTCGGTTTTGGGCAGTTAGGGTGATTAACTAGTATTTAAGAAATATATATATATAAATTCTAAAAAATAAGAAATTTGATTTGTAATGCATTTTTAAATAATCTTTACATTATGGTAAATATTAAAATTTGCTTCGATCATTAATACTCACTTTTATATTTTCCCATCTTTTTTAGAAAATTTTAAAAATAGCCATTAGAAAATATAAAATGGGTTAAAATCCATTTTTTCATAAACTTTCAATTTAATTTGCATGTGTTTTGTTTTAATAATTATTTATATGTTTTTAATATTTTAGTAGATTTTTTTGTATTATTTTTTTAAAATTTTTTTCAGCACTTTTTTGACCACCCGGGATTTGTCTGATTAAAGCGGTTGAATCGGCCGATTCACCTGTTAAGCCATAATACGCGATCTCGACCGTTGCAGACTTGTTACGTATGTAGTGGTGTCAATTGACATGGATCTCTTAGATTCGTATCACTATCTCTCGCTGTGGATTTGACACAGTGCTTATAACTATCGATCTAACAAATCTGTTGGGGGATATTTGAGGTCTAAGGTAGACAGAGAAAAAAAATAGATATGTACTTAAAGTTACGAAAAGAAAAAGGTATTTTTGTGAAATTTAAAAATAAGAAAATATTTTAAAAAAATTACTTTAAAATAGAGGGCAAGCTTTCTATAATTCTCCTACAACATAAAACTTATATATTTCTCCTTATCCAACCATCCATTCTTAATGGAGGGCTAAGATTGTCCCAATCACAATGTCACGTCTCTACACTATTTTATTTTTAATATTTTTTTTGTAAACTATTTTAACACCAAATTTCGTACGTCCAATCCTTTATTATACTCGCACGAGCAAAAAATATAAAATAAATATTTTCAATAAAATAAAATGACCAAAATACCCCTGAAATTTTTAAGGGGTATTTTAGTCATTATGTTTTTTCAAACAATTATTTTTAATATTTTTTATAGGTGCGCCCTAATGAGAAGAAGGTACGTACCATATTTCATATTCATACAATTTGTATAAAAAAACTAAAAAAAATATACTTTGAGACATCAGATCTAAGATCAAACGGTGAGGGCTCTCTTGATCAAAATTGGACGGCTGGATGGTAGAGAAAGCATAGATCTTCTATGCTGTAGGGGAAGTATAGAAACCTTTCCCCAAAACAAATACTATAGTAATCAAGAGCCATTAATTTAGTGGCCTATGGAGAAAAAATTTGTATAAAAAAAGAGTAAATTTTTTAATAGTGATTATTTGGGATTCTACTCACATGGGTGTGGAAGGGTCTCGTATCATCATTACTCATTTTTAAAATATAAGTTTTTGAAAGAAATTTTCAAACCATTAATTTTGCTCTATTATTATTATTATTATTATCGTTTTTTTAGTAGTCACTACAATTCTACTTGCATGTTTTAAGATGGATCGTGTAAAGCCTCGGCAGAGACAAATGTAGCTATACGTCCCCCAAGCATAAGCCACTTTTCCGTATCAGAATATATTTTCTCGTATACGATTTTTATTTTTCGATGTTGTGCACAAAAAATTTGAGAACAAGCATTTATTCGAGTAGGTTTTATTCAAGGGAGTGAATAAACAATATGCTCCAGCGGGAGCATAGTCGATGGCAGATCGAGCTCAAAATTTATCAAGGCTTGGTAATGGACCGGATTCGACGCGAGACCCAAGTATATACCCGATTCGAGTCCAGGCATGAGTCCCGATAACAGACTCGTCGGGCCGGTCGGGTAAATTTCGGTCCGGTTGATTTGGGTCCCATATATATTTTTGGTCTTGAGGTCACCCGACCCGACCCACTGACGCCCCTAAATTATCATACGCAACCTGTGAACGAAGTGCCATACACATATACGCAACGTGTGGACGTTCGTGCCATACACCGTATGTGTGTAGCCGGGAGAAAGATGCCAAGCCCAACGGCCAACCGATTTTCTTTGGAATCACCACAGTTAGAGAGAGAAAGGAACATAAACTTTAGAGAGAGAGAGAGAGAGGGAGGAGAAACGGAGAGAGAAAGAGAATTGAGAAAGACGGAGGAGAGAGGAAGGTGCGAATGTAGAGGTGAAACACGAGTTTTGTGGAGAGAGAACGAGGAGTGAGAAAGACGGAGGAGAGAGACAGGTGAGAAATATAGATGTGAAATATGAGTTGTGCAGAGAGAGAAAGAGGAGAGAGAAAATCGAGGAGAGAGAAACATAAGAAGTATCGAAAACCTGCTCTGCTCCAAGCTGATATAGCCCTGCTTTCGACGTTCAAGCCAATGCTTCCGACTCCTTTAACATATCGCCATTACCCCAAACCCTACCCCCCGATCCTCCATTAAAGCTTCTTGGCTTTCTTACTTTTTAATTCTTTCATCTGCCATTTTGCAGATCATTTTTCTTCTTTATTTTACGTCTCTTGAGCCGCACAGTGAACCTGAATCACCTGATCGACCATTACAGAGCGAGGGTTTTTCTTCCATAGGGTTTTCTTAGAGAAGACTATCCTCGATCCGAAGGTTTCGTTTCATTTACGGCTATATCCGCCATGAATTCTCTGCAACATTCTCTCCTTTCACTTTCCGGGCGTTCTCCCTCTGATCTACTACGAAGCAGCTCTAACAGCTTTAATGGCGTCCCCTTGATAACCCTTGCTAAGGCTCGGTTCGTAACCAGGAGGTCAGCTACTGTCTCTGCAAAGATTGGAAAGGGGAAGAAGAACGACTCTCCATGGCCTGATGAGATCGATCCCAATGCAAAGGGTGGCTATGTTGGCTACCTTTCAGAGTTCAAGAAATTGACTGAGAAGCCTAAGCCAGTCACTCTGTCTTTTGAGAAGCCTTTAGTGGATTTGAAAAAGAAGATCATGGACGTAAGTTACAGAAAGCTTTTCATGGGTTTTCTTGTGCAATTAATTGTACATCTGTCCAAAATTTACTTATCAAAGAGGGAAAAAGATGATTTTTTTGATGTAATGTTTGCTAGAGTATTGGGGTCAAGTTACTTTGATTTTGATTTTTGCATGAAAGAGAGAGAAGAGGAAGTAGGGATTAGACCCTGTAATTTATCCCCAAAAACACAACAGAGAGAGAGAGAGAGAGAGAGATTTTTTGTTTTGTTTCTGATACCTGTTTTTGGCTTTCAATTATTGAAAGTTGTGTTTCGTTTATGAAACCTGTTTTGGCTTCAATTATTTGAAATTGCATTGTAAATTTATTTAAAATTACAATTGAGAATTATGTTGCTTTATATTTTTATGATTGATGTATGGATAATTTTAGAAGTTTAGATTTTAAATTTTTCATATTGGGTCATTACGTTTTTATGTGGAGTGTGATTGCGAAGCTTACTCTTTAATTTTACATCATTGTCATTGTTTTTACCAGTCTTGTCAGATTCACTTTGCATCGGCCGAAGAGGCTGAATCCTTCTAGACCGAAGCAAAGCGAAGCTTGGTGCTGCCGCTTCAGTAAGCTTCAGGCTGCTTCCGGCAGCTTCGGGCCAATTCGGCCGAAGCAAAGAAATATCTATATAAAAGTATTTTTTTCTTTATTTTTTTTTATTTTTTAAAATCTTTATTTTTAAATTTTATTTTATATAGTTATAAATATAAATATAAATATATAATTTATTTCTATTAAATTAAAAAAAAAAGTCCGAATTCATCCCCCAATCCAGCCAAAGCACGAATTGCTTTATTTTCCTGACCAAACTGAAGAAGACTCCGAAGCGAATATGACAACATTGGTTTTTACTTTCACAAATCCTTCTTTAGGCAGAACTTCTGATTATTGCTCTTTGACTCGAATTACTTTGTTAGCTGTATATTCTGCATTTTTTTAAAGTGCTAATGGATTTTATAGCTGTACCTTTCTGTGGACTCCTTTGGAGAAATTTATAGTATTATTGGAAAGGCATAGGAACATATATCTTCTTTTTGAGGATGGATATTCTATTATTTCAAGGTTTTGAAATTCAACCGAGTCGACTTGGACAACGCCGAGTTACTAGGATTTTGCACCTTTCTCAGCATTCTTAAGTACATACTTGGTCATATAAATATTATATATAATTTTTATGTTTTGATGATGATTTGTGAGGTTTTCTTATCATCTGCTATTTTTTTCTATTTTCGCCTCTCTTGGATTTTTCTGATTGTTTCCAACATATAAACTAATTTATTCCAAATTCCATCATTTATATTTTTTTTCCATCTTTTTTGGACTATTTGTTTTCATTTTTCATTTTTCATTTTTATTTTTATTCTTAATTTTTTACCCCTAGTTTGGGCTGGTACACTACTCAGGCAAGTCCACTCTAACTCACCGGAATTACCCCTCTTGGGCAGGCCCGATTCCCGAGCCTGAGCTGAATAATTGAATCTTGATTATTTTGATAAATAGTTACATTTTTATGATAAGATAATCACACTGTCCCCCTCATTATTTGGTAATTACCATTTGCATTTTCAGGTACGTAAGATGGCTGAGGAAACTGGCTTGGACTTTAGTGACCAGATCACCTCTTTGGAGATTAAATATCACCAAGTAATATTCTTAGCTTGTTTCTCTATTGCAAATTAGCAGATGAGTGACTGTTCTCAGTTCTTCCTCGTTTGTGTCAGTGTAACGATATTTTTCTCCGACCTGATTGCCAGAAGGCTTATAGGAGTGCAATTGTATTATGTTGATGATTCAACCACTATTACTTTACAAAAGATTAAATTATCTACAATTATCAGTCAACCAATAAACCTGAAGTTGTGATCCTATGGATGCCTAATTTGCCTCTGCCCAGTTATGGGACATCTTGAAAAAAGAGTCTCAAAAAATGTTGCTTTTCTTTTTTTCTTTTTTCTATATTGTGCTTTTCATTGTTATAGTGTACTGGTGATAATCCTAATGCCTTGGTTTGTAGTTTCTCGAAGTCTGATTTTTTTTTTCCAGGCACTTGAAGATCTATACACACATCTGACTCCAATAGAACGGTTGAATATTGCTCGACATCCTAACCGGCCAACGTTTCTTGATCATGTCTTGAACATAACTGATAAGGTCTTGAATCTTTCTAATGATTCTGTTTTCAGATCTGCAGGGCTTAACATTGGGAAAATATGCTATAATCCATTGGGCAATGAAAACCATAGTCAATTGGACTCATCACCATCATGTCATGTTCTGGCAGGTCCCGTTCTCTCCATCGCCATCCATAATTTTGTTGGATGGTGGTGACCCAATGGACTATTTCCACTTCATAATACATTGGATTGTATTATATTTTCCCTTTAACATCTGTAATCAGTTCTAGAGCATTCCTTTGTGATGCTGCGAGAGGGCTAATGAAAGCTACCCAAATTAATTATTAACCTTTACTTTATTTTATCTAGTGGGTGGAGCTCCATGGAGATCGTGCAGGTTATGATGACCCTGCCATTGTTACTGGAATCGGAAGCATAGATGGTAAAAGCTACATGTTTATTGGTCATCAGAAAGGAAGAAATACAAAGGAAAACATTAAACGTAACTTTGGGATGCCCACACCACATGGGTAAGTTTTTCTTTGCAGACGCAGTAGTTAGAATCAATCATTCTTATGAATAATTAGGCCTGCAAGGTAACCTTATGTTTTCTTTTTTTAAGTAAAAGGTGGCATGAATTTGATCCACTAGATTGAAGATTGTTATAGCTCCTTCGAATCAAAGCATTCTTTGCAAATTGAAATGGAAAATCTCCAATTGCATATATATCTATCAAGTTTTTTAGGCATAGTTCTCATTGAAGTGGAAAAGTGTCATAATTAATTACTTTTTCCTGAAATTGTCGTAATACTTAAAGTTCAAACCAATTTCAGGGCCACTGAATGCCTCTGATTGTTGCGCAGATACCGTAAAGCTTTGCGGATGATGCGTTATGCCGATCACCATGGATTTCCCATTATTACATTTGTTGACACTCCAGGAGCATATGCAGATCTTAATTCGGAGGGACTTGGCCAAGTATGCATTTTACTTAGCTTTAATAATGGTCGATATCCATTATTTGAATGAAAATATCTGAGTACTAGTCATTCCATTTCATATTGGATAGTTCACCACTTACAGGGGGAGGCCATAGCTTTTAATTTGAGGGAAATGTTTGGCCTTAAAGTTCCAATGGTTTCAGTTGTTATCGGGGAAGGTGGTTCTGGTGGTGCACTTGCGATTTGCTGCGCTAATAAACTATTTATGCTGCAGAATTCCGTTTTCTATGTTGCCAGGTACTTTGGCTCTCCTCTTTTTCCTTTACATGTGAGAAGAATTTCTTTTAGGGTCATAAAGTTTTATTTTGTTTTTTTATTTGGATTAGATTTATCATTCTGTAAGTTTATGTACAAATATGTGTGTAAAACGTTCAGCTGTCAGAATTTAGGTGCATATTTTTTATGCCGTTCTAAATCATTTGAAATATTTTCCTTGTGTTCAACTTCGTTACTAATTATTAAATTTACACGTGAATGTGATTTTGGAACCTCAAACAGTCTGGGTCTTACCAAACACAAGCAATCTTGTAGTACCTAAGTAGAATGGGAAGACTATGGTTGTTACTGTTGTCTTTGTCCAAAATACTCATCCACACTGTTTCTTGTTGCCTATAAAATGTTTGGGAAAGTACGATTACAGTCAAGTAGACTATCCAAAACCATAGTCCATTTGGTCATCACTGCAAAATGATAGGATGGATGATGTTAACCTATCCGAAAAAAGAAATCATGAATGATGACGGAAAGATGGTTGGACCAACCATTTAAGTCATGTACCTCTCTGATGGATCCCAACCTTTTCTCCACGACTGCCCATTTCATTGAAAATTGATAATGCCCATCACAATATGGTTTTCCATACTTCATCGGAATATAGCACTGTTTCCTAAAAGTTTTTCTCCCCCAAATTCTACTTGTATACGATCTGCTTGATTTTTGCATCTCATTTCTCCCTTTGTGTAACCAGCCCAGAAGCATGTGCTGCAATATTGTGGAAAACTGCCAAAGCCTCTCCAAAGGTATCAATCTGAAGAACCTATGAGTCCTCCCTTTCACACTATTGGCAATGCATAGGAAAATAGTATAGAAGAAAAGAAAAGACCTCATGGGGTCTTTTATTTTTGTATTATACATGAGGTCTTTTAATTTTGTATTATACATGAGGTATTTTCTTTTCTATTGTAAGACATGCACTCGGAGCAGAGCTTTCATTAGCTTCCAAGTTGTAAAGCAGCTGACAAATCATGGTTAATTGACCACCAACATATTATTAACAATATTAGATCTTAATTGCATAAGAACCTCTTTCCAGATTCAGCATTAACTTTTTTTGGCTCATGTAATTTTGTTTTGCCTACAGGCAGCTGAGAGGTTGAAGATCACTGCTACAGAACTATGCAAGCTGAAAATTGCAGATGGCATCATTCCTGTAATATTCTATATATTCATAATTACTTCCTCTTTGACATATCGTAGCTGTTTCCTTTACAAATCTATAAAGGTTAACCCTCATTAAGAAAATAGTTAGTTCCTTTTTCTTGCCATTTATTAGTTTTCATCTAGAATAAACAGTGAGGAAAAGAGAGAAATATCTTAGCATGTCTATTACTTGACAAACTATATTTAGAGAGCAATTCCATTCCCTTCCATGATCTGATTCCCCAAGCAAACTTAGTATCGCTATAAAATCTCTGTTAATTCGCAGGCCTTGTCGCTATTTGAGACATCATTTTGAATCACTTGTCACTTTCCATTAAAAGAGACCAGGCAACTGATTTCTTTCGACATAAAATAGAAGCTGAGTGACATATGACGAAAACTCAAATGTGTGAACAAACTAATGTAAAACCATAGTCCATTGCATTGATGACCATCTACTGGGTTAATCTGGTGGAAGGAGAGTGGGGACATGTGAACGTGACTTGCCTTTGATGTTCGGCCCTGCTGTTCCCCATTTCTCTGTCATCTCATTGGCTAAGTACGGCAAAGGACAAATTTTATATCGTGGTCCATTCAGTTGTTTGCATTCCTTCTTTTGTATGTGGATGGCATCTTTATGTTTGCAGGCAATATTTTCAATGTTTGTTCAAAGTAATTAAATGGGAATATTTATTCAAGCATTATCATACATATTTTGAGTTCCAATAATATCATATTTGATGTCAACAGGAACCTCTTGGAGGTGCACATGTCGATCCATCTGGGACCTCACAGCAGATAAAAACTGCAGTGCTGAAGGCAATGAAGGTAGGCACATGACGAAACAGCATAATTTTAAGAAGCATGCCCTAATCCAATGGAATGTGGTGTACAATACTCTAAAGGGACATCCACCCTCCATTCCTGATGCCGAGAGTGGAGATCAAGTATTGGGGCCCATCAGGGACGTTTACCCAGGCAAAGTTAATCTCCACTGTGCAGCATTAAGAATGGACCTTGGGTGGCCACTGTCCACAGGATTATGTTGTATCTTTACCTATAATGATTAATGAAAAATCAACAACTAAAATGTCTCTCTCTCTCTCTCTCTCTCTCTCTGTGTTTCACTAGTGCAATTAGTGTGTAATAAACCAGTAACTGTGCAGGAGCTTGAAGAGATGGACACCGAGACATTGCTTCACCATCGAATGCTGAAATTCCGAAGTATTGGTGGATTCCAAGAAGGCATGCCAGTACCCCCAGAAAAGAAGTTCAACATGAAGAAGAAAGATGAACCCATTCTTGAGGCCATCAGCTCCTCTGATGGCTTAACTTTGGAAGATGAGATTGAGAAGGTTAAACAGCAAGTTCTTAAAGGTCGTGACCCCTCAGAACCCCCCTCTTCACAACCACTGGACTTGAGTTTGAATGAGATGATCGAGAAACTCAAGCGAGAGGTTGATCAAGAGTATGCTGAAGCCATCAAATTCCTGGGTCTTGAAGAGAGGCTCAAAACAATAAGGAAGGAGGTCACGGAAGCGAGAAATTCATCTGGAGAGAAGCTTGTTATGGATTCATCACTCAAGGATAAGATAGAAAAACTCTCAAGAGAACTCAAACAGGGTCTTGAAGAGGCACCCAATTACCCTACCTTGAGTTACAAGCTTGACATGTTGAAGGAGATTAAGAAGGCGAAAAAGATCTCAGACCAAAATGAGAAGGTTGAGAAGCTGAAGCCTGAAATGAATAAGAAGCTTCAAGAAGCTCTGGATAAACCTGAAGTGAAGGAGAAGTTTGAGCTTTTGAAGGAGGAAATCAAAAGCACAGGGGTCTTGACCGTGGAAGAGCTCGATGAGGAGTTGAAAAAGAAGTTTACGAAGTTGAAAGGGGAGATACAATTAGAGTTGGGTAAGGCTCTGGAGGCCATGGGATTGGATGTTCAGGCTGTAATTCCAAAAGAGGAAACTTTGAGAGCTGAGATGATCGAAGGACTCAAGCGAGAGGTTGATCAAGAGTTTGATGAAGCCATCAAATTCATGGGTCTCGAAGAGAGGCTCGAAACAATAGGGAAGGTGGTTATGGAAGCACGAAATTCATCTGGAGAGAATCTTGTTATGGATCCATTGCTCAAGGATGAGATAGAAAAACTTTCAAGAGAATTCAAACAGGGTCTTGAAGGGGCACCCAACTACCCAAGCTTGAGTAACAAGCTTGACATGTTGATGAAGGAGATTAAGAAGGCAAAAAAGCTCTCAGACCAAAATGAGAAGGTTGAGAAGCTGAAGCCTGAAATATATAAGAAGCTTCAAGAAGCTCTGGATAAACCTGAAGTGAAGGAGAAGATTGATCTTTTGAAGGAGGAAGTCAAAAGCAGAGGGGTCTCGACAGCAGAAGAGCTCGATGAGGAGTTGAAAGAGAAGGTTAGGAAGTTGAAAGGGGAGATACAATTAGAGTTGGGTAAGGCTCTGGAGATGAATGATCAGATTCAGAAGGGAATTGAAGAAGTTGTTAGCACTTCAGACTTGAAGAACAAGCTTAAGATGCTCGAAATGGAGGCGGCTACATTGGGAGAAGAGGCAAATTCTGATTTGGAAACCAGGATTGAAGAGGTTAAGAGGCAGATCAAGGAGAGATTAATGGAGACTTTGGATATGACCCAGTTTGGATTGAAGCAAGAAGATGGCCAGGACGGTGAAGGGTTGTCAAGAGTGGAGGTCAACGTGGGTGCCATGCATGATCACAACTTGGCTTAATTGTGAGTGACTGTCATAATCCTGCAGCTATTATTCATATTCTTCTTCTTCTTCGTCTTTTGTTGAATCAATAAATTCATGTTTGAATGCACAAGAGTCATGTGTGTGAGAGAGTAAATGCTTTTTTCTTTATGTGATTAAGCTTTTGCCATTTTCCTCATGGCATTTCTGTATGATGCAGGCAAATGATCAATGTGGTTCTAGGGGATGCTTAAGCTGCATTGGTTACCCTGAAGATCCTCAAACGACTATTGCCACCCTTCTGGAATCAACCATCACTTTCGTTGCAACAATGGCATGATCTGGTAGGGAATTACTATTGAGTAATTTTCACAGAGGATCTGTTCATTTGCCTCCCTGTTTCATAAGGGTCCTTGAATATAGAGTTGAATGACCTGTTTTGCAACTCATTGGCAGTTTGTCTTTGTACAAATTATAAAGTTTCCTTCTATTCTGATTTCTGAATCTTGAGCAGCTTCATAATGGTTAGAAATCATAAATAAGAGCAACTCTTATTCGGTATTCTTGGAACAGAAAAGAATCTATGATGCAGTTCATTTTGGGTATGGTGGGTTTGCAGTTTGCATCTCTTCCTTTCAATTTACTAGCTAAAATATCCTGATTAATTCATTTTCACTCAGTTTAAAACAAAGCAATGAAGCAGTCTTGCAAGTTTGTGATGGTCTTGCAGCCGTTTTTTTAGGAAAATTTTTGCGTGTTTTAAGTCTATTTATGTTCTTAAGAAACATGGTAAAAGAAATTGTGATTTATCCGTTTAAGAAGATAGGAGACTTCTTTAAAAGGAAACCTCACCATACCATAAAACATAGTTCCAATGCCAGAAAACTGCAGATCAATCATGAATAGGTGCGATTTTTGTATAGAGCCTAGGCTCTAAACCATCAAATTGGAGCTTTCAATACTAGAAATCTTTGTGATAGCCTTAAAATAGATTTTCATCTTTATTTATAAAGTTTAGAGCTTTAAAAATAGTGTAGATCGACAGATCTATGAAAACTTGAAAATCTTAAATATTGATGGTTCAAAAATGCGTTAGAAAATACACCATTTCCAAAACTTAAAATCCATTTTAATTCATGTCCATGCATCTTGATGACGAGATGATCAGGATATTCCTCTTTTAGTGAAATTTTTGAAGTAGGCTCTAATTTGACTGTTTGGAGCCTCGGCTCTACATAAACTTTTCCAAGCCTTAGAAATGATACATCTCACCATACTTTCTTGGACCGTCCATTTCAAGTGTTCACAGCTATAGGGGTCATCGGATCCGGTCTGGTTTGGCCGGAGCCGGAAAAAAAATACTGAATTCGGACCCGACCTGACCGGACCCAAAGTTATTGAACCTGGACTTGATTGGAACAAC
>NW_006499435.1:3849322-3880111 GCF_000471905.2 Amborella trichopoda
ATCCAACCCAAGTCAGGTTGTTGGGTCCGGGTTCATTGCCAACCCGGAAACCCATATTTGAAGGGATAATGCTAAGAATCTTAAAAAAGCGAGAATTTTTTGATCCTTGTGTAGGTCCTTTTTTTTCCCTCTATATTTAGGTTATTTTGTAGAGGGAAAAAGACACAATATAAGGGAGGAAAACCTTGGGTGAAGAGACATAAAATGTAGAGAGAAACTTTATGAGATATTGAGTCGTGTTCTCAAGTAGCAATTGTAAATTTTTTTTATTGATTAGTAAAAATTATTGATCATTTTCACTCAATGTAATCACGTATGTGAGCATCATGTAAAATCTTGGTGTTCTTTTTGCACAATTTCTTTCCTGCTTTGCCTTTAGTGTTTGTTCTTAGTGTTCTTTTTGCACAATTTCTTTCCTGCTTTGCCTTTAGCGTTTGTTGCTTATTTTATGGGCCAGTTGCCTTTTCTGTCTCTTTAGTTTGCCAAAAATAAACGTACCAAGTTTTAGAGCTTCGGGACACAACAAACAACGCCTTCCATATTTCTGGAGTTGCTGGAGGATGAAACGATGGAATCTATGGATTCCCCCCAGTTCCCATTTTTCGGAGTTGGGGACATTCTTGTGCGGATCATTATAGGTAATTTTGTACAGGGTTGGCAATGGACCCGAACCCATCTTGGGACCCAAGGGGTAGACCCGATCCAAGTCTAGGTATGGGTCAAAAAATTGGATCCGGCAGGTCTAGGTCCGATAATAGTTTTCTGGTCCCAACATATATAAATATAGTTAAATACATATTTTAATTTTTGAATTAGGTCTGAGTCCCATACTATATTTTTGGGTCTGGCCCCGACCCGACTGTTGCCATCCCTCATCCCTACCTGTACTCCTGTAATTAAATGTGCAATTAGTTTTAGCAACGAGTATAGCCCATTGGCATGTTCCTTTAACTCGATTATCACTCTCAATTCTCAAGAAAATAGTGACCAAATACGAATATTGTACATGGATAATTGTTTGGTGCGTCCAAGCCCGCACCTGTTACTCCGTAGGGTTGGAGATCCACACCATCCTCTAAGGAAAGTGTAGATCTAAGCCATAAATAATAGTCCTCCAAAGAAAAGGTAAAATCAATAGTTCAAATATTTTCTCTAAAAAATATCATTTCTAGTTTTAAAAAATTTATTTATTTTTACAGATTAATAAATCCTAATACCAAAAGTTACTTTCTAAGATTTAAGGTCCTAGTCTTCTATCTATGAAAGGCATCATTATTTTGAATCAAGTGTAATTATATGTTTCATAAACCATAATGTCAACAGATGTATCGGCCCAAACTATCATGCATAAAGTCTATGTAGAGAATTAATGTCTTGTATTTTGAGAAAATATATCCGTTAAGGTGAAGTAAAAAAAACAATTCCGGAAAGCCGTTAAAAGCCCGAACGGTATATCTGGGACTTGATATATATCCGTACAAAAGTATTTCGGTAATTTGCACCATCTATCTGGGAGTCGATATATATCGTAACGATTGAGGGATCATCCAAAAAGTTTAGGGTTAAGGGAAAAACGCAGACCTCTTTGTAATTAGATAAAAAACAGAGAGGCGTGAGGAAAAGATATTATTGTAACCCTATTCTCTATTGCCAGTAAAGAAGCTCTAGCCTCCCGTGGACATAAACACGTTGCCGAACCACGTATATCTTTGCGTTGTGATTGATCGTCTCTTTCTTTTGTGTTTGCTTCTTCTTTCGTGTTTTTCATTCCTACAGTCTATGGGTTTTTTCCTAAACACTTTCAAGGATTCCTTTCGGTGTATACAATGCATATGACAATTGTGTTACAAATAAAGATTGATCAAATTCTATGGAGTCTGACTCATAGTGATCATTTCTCAAAGAATGACTCTGGTTATCAAATGATCGAACAACTGGGATAGGCATGGTCAATTCCTCATAAAAAATTACGGGCGATTCTTCCACGATGGAATCTGACGAGTGAGATTTAGAGTAAATGTTTACATAATCTTTTTCTGTCCGAAGAAAGATTCATCGAAATAATGAGTCACCCGTTCCATTGATATGGACACATCTGAGATCACCAAATGCTCAAGAGTTCTTCTATTCGAACCATTATCTTCGTTATTTGAAATTGTGTATGCGAATATAGTTTCACTTTATCATGAATGTAGAATTTGTGCATAAAGAGTTAGGGCGATTAGGCAATGCAAAGTAGTCCTTAGTTAGCTGTATCATTGAATAAAATTATGCACACTTGTTCTCTTTCTTCCTTTTTTCAACTAATAGTAAAAAAAGTAGAAACCCAAATACTTCAGCTGCAATACCTTCTTCTGAAAAAGAACAGATTGCTTAGCTTCAACGCGCAGAGGAACAAAATCCTTCAGATTTGGGAAACCATACAACAATAACGAAAGCAACAATAATAGGGGCATTAATGAATATGCATGAAGGCAGTGTCAAGGCAGTGTTCATCCTGGAATGGCATTCTATAATGTACCAAGGGAAAGAAACACATTGAGCAGCCTTAAAACCCACTGAATCAATGTGCCATGAACAAAATGAATGTGAGAAACAGGAATCTATGTTAATCCCTCCACATATTTATACAAACAAAAGAAATAACGCATAATTTATGATATAAGAAATGCAATTCCTGAGAGTAAATGGATTCCACCATATGTCCATAATGATGAAGGGTGGAGTTAACTGTACCTGGTTGGAGGTTTTAATCCCCAATGGCTATCGTCAGGAATTGACAATGAATGCTCTTCCACATACCAAAAATCATAAATCATGCATGGTATACTTAGCCTTGCCAACCATGTTATAAAGTTCAGACCCTGCACTCAAGAAAAGTCTCTTTTCTTCCAAAGAATATGGTACAATAAAGAACTTCAAGTAGTAGAAATTCCTCTTGGATGAATATCATCCAATTTCTCCTACTCCATCTCATGCAACATAACCCAACTCATCCCCTGCTCAAACCCAGCATCCTTCAATTGCAAAGTCAAACTATTCACTGCCTTATAAATCTCAACCCCTTCAGGGTGGCAACGGTCCTCGGCAGCGAAAGAATGGACCTTACCAGCCAACTCAACAAAGCTTTGGCCTGCAACTTTCTTGGCACCTCTACTCTTCATCATCGCCCTTACCTTGGCTACATCTCCCCACTGCCTACCTGCTGCATATATATTGGCGAGAACCACATAAGAAACAGCGGACGATGGATCAAGCTTAAAGAGCCTCTCAGCTACATACTCACCCAATTCAATATCGCCATGAACTTGACAAGCTCCAAGTAAGGCACCCCAAATACCAACATCAGGTTCCATAGGCATCTTTTCAATTAAATCAAGGGCTTGCCTCAACAAACCCTTACGCCCCAAAAGATCGGTAACACAAGCATAGTGTTCCAGCTTGGGTGCGATTCGATGCTCCATAGCCATGAAACCAAAGAGCTCCAAGGCCTTTTCAAGCCGCCCTGCATGGGTGCATGCTGAGAGAACAGCTAGAAAGGAAATGTGATTTGGCCTAAGACCCGATTTTAACACGTCGAAGAAAACTCTAAGAGCCTCATCACAAGCCCCATTATTAGCATAACCGGAAATTAAAGTGGTCCAAGAGATCACATTTGTTTTTGGGATCTTCTCAAAGAGCCGGTGAGCATCAACCATGTCTCCACATTTTGCATACATGTCTAAGAGTGCATTACAAACGATAGTATTCGAGCAAAATCCTGATGAATCTATGTATTTGTTTATCTCTCTACCAATCTCCAGAGCCCCCAAGTTCCCACAGGCTGAGAGTGCAGCAACCACTGCCACCTCATCAGGCCTCTCCATTGCTCGAAACAAGTCTAATGCCTCGCTCGAGAGCCCATTTTGTGCATAACCCGAAATTATAGCTCCCCAAGAAACTACTGTCCTTTTGGGAAGATTATCAAATAAGAAACGAGCTGACCCAATATCCTTACACTTGGAGTACATAGCAATAAGGGAATTGCAGGCTGAAATATTTGAATCCAAAGAGGATTTTAATCCAAATCCATGGATGGCTTTCCCTAGTGGGAGCAATCCTAAACCAGAACAGATACACAACAAGCTCAGCATGGTGCTAAGATCTGGGTACATGCCAGCCATACCCATTTGCCTAAAAACCATTAAAGCTTCTAAAAACTTGCCAAGCTCACAAAACCCACTTATCATAGAATTCCATGTGACGACGTCACGAACATTTTCAGGCATTCCATTAAAGAGAAGCTCAGCCGACTCTATATCATTGCATCTCGCATACATGGATATAAGGGTGTTGAAAGCAGGCATGGGCAAAACGGTCCCAGCCTTAATTCCCATACAATGCACACATTTTCCGGCCTGTAAATTTCCATCCATTGTGCACGACTGCAATAGGCTCACTATCGTAATGGAATCGGGTTTACAGTAAGCATCTAGTTGTAGTTGCTGAAACAGAAGAAAAGCTTCAGCCAAACCACCAAGTTTAGAATAAGCTCCAATTATGGAGTTCCATGAAACAGTATCTCTCTCAGTCATTCTATCAAACAGTAGGCGAGCACTATGAAGATCATGACATTTCACATACATGTCTACCAAAGCTGTCTGGACAAAAATATCAGAAGAAAACCTTGATTTTAATACGTGGGCATGAATGAGAAGCCCATTGTATAGGTTACAGAGAAGGCCACAGGCTTTGGCAACAACAGGGAATGTTAAATTGTCTGGTTCAACATTGGTTCGTTTCATTTGCCGAAAAATGAGAAGGGCTTCTTTGCCATTAGAGTCCATTGCAGAAGTTCTGATCATGGAGTTCCAAGACGAAATAGGAGGACTAGAAATCCTCTCAAAAATCTGATTTAAATAGTGGCCGGAATCCATGGTAGGGAGAGCAACGGCCTTGGCCAAAAGCCAGGTGCTTTCGTGGATTCCAGAGGTGATCATGTGGCCATGGACTTGCTTCAGATGCCATGAATTGGCACAAATATGCAGTTTCTGGGCAATGAGGTCCTTCGGGCTTAGAGACTGAAATAACATGGGGGGTAAGGTAACATATGGTGAAGCCACAGGCAAAAATTGCAGGAGCCATAAGAGGTTTTACGACATGGGTGTGCAAAATGAAGTGTGGATTTGAGGTTTTTCAACCAGTTTTTGTTACAACCAGTTTCTATGAGTTCATGCAGAAATGAGTCGCCTGCTAAAAATCTACTTTTGAGATGATTTTTTTTACTTAATTTTTAAAGACATGTAATCTCTACCACCATGGAGATCATGAATATAAAAAAAAAAAAAATGTATATAACGTTGCAACCTTAAATGTAGAATAACAGATGCACCTCCATACTATATTGGAAAAGGTTGTTTTAATGTTTGAAAAACCTCTAATTGATTTCGATGTCGTCGATATGTATGAATATGAAAAGGAAAAAAAATTAATTCAAAAAATAATGCATCTTGCAATACATTATTTATATCCATATATTTAAAGATTTACTTGATTTTAACCATTTTTGAAGTTTAAAATTTTATAATTAGATATAAAAAGAGATTTTGATATAATCTTAAGAATCTTTTTCACTAAAATTACATATTATGACAAATTTGAAAGTGCTCCTTAATTGGATTGTTTAAGGTTGCAACCTTATAGAAACCACACCCTATAAATAAATAAATAAATTTTAAAAGTTAAAAATAATAATCTTAATTAAAACAAAATTTGGACATGTTATCTTCAATTGTTTTTAGATAGACTGCCTATTTGCGTCCCTTTTTAAGATGGATGCTTTACACCTGAGGGATTGCAAATGTAGAAATGCGATTCTTGCCGCAACAGATTACGAGGATGGGGTTTCTAGTTCTGCTACTCGACCAACTCATACGAGTACATACGGTCCCCCACTAAAATTCATCTTAGATATGAATTTTTTTTTTAGATTCATCATGAATATGAAAAAAAAATTAAAATTTTAAAATTCAAAATATATAATTTTAGTATTTTTTGGTGCACCATATATATGGAACATATGGAGGGTACACCCTATTAAAAGTCCACCTTTATGATGGACGTTTGTGGATTAGCAGGCTCTTGCGCCTGCTGACTTACGCAATACTTTTCCATATTAGAAAGGGTTGAGATTTGAGAATTCAAAGCATATGGAGATAGACACGGGACTGTAAAAGCTTACTCCATCATTATCATAAAAAGATGTGGCAAAGTTTTACGCTTGCTATAATGATATTTTTACATCTAATTTTGATTTGATTAATGCATTTACGCAAATATTAGTAATTTAGTACCTTGAAAAATACCACTGCAATCACCTCATAGAATCATTGGGGTGATCAAAAGTTCAATAACCATTTTGGAAGTGTTACTTTAACAATGTTTTTAGTTCAAGTCTAAATCACCTCCCCCTTTTTGTTAGAAAAATGATAAAACTAACTTTGATCTGGATTTAGAATTTGAAACTATGTTAAAGCCGATGGAGCCAAAATGACATAAATGCATTTGCTTGTTAATTGTTAGGAATCCCAAATATGTTTGTGTTTGTTAAAATACTTGCTTTAATGTCATGAGCAAGGTCCAAAAACCAAAGATAGGTGACCTGAATCGCCCATCTGGAAAATCAGTACATATCGGAAGATTGACGTTTTGGATCGAAGGTCCAGCCTTATGAGCTGGTCAATAAAAACAAATTAAAAAAAAAAAATAAAGAACAAAAAGATTTGAAAAAAATATTAAAAAATAAAAGTAGGACCAATTGTTTGATGGAACCGACTAGTTCCCAATATTGTGGTGGAATGAAACTAGCCCCATCGGTTCTCAATCTGTACCAGTCGGTCCTAGTCTGATTTTACCGTTTCTTTAAGAGTAATGATCTTATGAGACCCTCTCACGTACATATGTGTAGGACTCCAAATGATCATCATTAAATTTGATATAGATATTTAGAAAAGTTATCACATGGGTGTGGTACTTGATTTTTTTAGAAATATGTGTCAAATTTAATGGTGATCTTTTGGGATCCTACACACATGGGTGTGGGAGGGTCTCGTAAGATCATTACTCTTTCTTTAAACACTAGTCCTAACCCTTTCGTTTTTTTTTTTTAAGTTATTTTTTATTTTGACAATAATACCATAACTTCATTAAACAAACAGAAATATTACAAACATGAAAAATATTCAAAAATAAATAAATCTTCGGCAATCAATAACTCACCCAATTGAACCCCTTTTTTTTTTGCTAACTCAACTGCAACCTTCCTGGAAAGAAACTTCCAATTGATTATCGATATCCATAACCTCGATCCAGTTGCTTCTCAAATAACACATAGGTAATCACCTTCGACAAGACAAGGTAAAGTCTGAAACGCTGAAGAAGGATATGCATTCCTTGTAACAAAGCTTCCATCTCCGTCCAGTTCGTCGTTGTCACACACAAGGTCCTACACAGTATAAAATCATGGCACCATTTGAATCCCTTGAAATCCAGCGTCTCCCATATTTCCAAAAGAGCTTCGGATGAACCGGTACATCAACTTAAGATATCCCAAATCCCTCCTTTGTTATCGATAGCCAACTCCATATGTTATGAGTGATTTTTTCTGCAACCCTCTTCCTCCGAAAACACTTAAATCCCTCTCCTTCCATAGGTCCCATAAAATTTCTACGCCTACCCACCTTAGTTAAACTCCCGCAATCCCACTGATCCAATATGTCAACATGGGAACCAGGAAAGACCATCGACAACCCCATCAATTCTAACACCCAACACTAATATATTATTGGCAAATGAGCAATGCAGAACGAGGTGATCTCCACTCTCTTCATCGGCAATTACATTTATTAATCGTTAGATCGTCTACTACTTAAAGTTTTTCCTTGAAATGATATCTACAAAAAGCACGTATTTTTATTTTGAGTAATGATCCTATAGGACCTTCTCCCGCCTATGTATGTAGGATCTCAAAAAATTATCATTAAAGTTAGCACGGATATCTAAAAAAATTATTACGTGGATGTATGACTTGATTTTTCTATATCTCTGTATCAAATTTAATGGTGATCCTTTAAAATCCTATACATATGGGTGGGGGGAGCTTCCTATATGATCATTTCTTTTTCATTTTTAAGAACACAAAAGGGGGAGTAGGATTGAGGTATCCACGTTTTTCATTTTTACCAACGCATTCGATTACCACTAATTATTTTTAGAAGGGTGAAGTTTGTAGAAGGCCGAAGCCCTAAACAATCAAATAGTGGCAAGATATGTTGTTTCAGTATCATAAATCTTTATGATGTCCTGAAAATTTATTTTCATCTCAATTATAAAATTCAAAATTAGTGTAGATCAAGCACATCTATGGACACTTGAAAATCTTAAAAAATTAATAGTCTAAATAATATATTATAACATCCACTATTTTCACGACTTAAGAGCTATTTTTTTGTCAAATCCATACATCTTTAGATTAAGACAATCGGGTTTTTCAACATTAAAAGAACATTTTCTAATGAATTTTTTATGTGTGCCTTATTTTGATTGCTTAGGCCTCCCCCTTAATTTGAGTAGGGGCCTCTGTTCCCTATTGATCTACTAGAAGAAAAAAACACAGAAAAAAAATATATAAAAAAAAGGAGAGTAAAGAAAAAGCTAAATCCTATCACTTAGCTACCCAAAATCAAATATATTCAATCGGATTTAGAGAGATGGGGAGATAAAAAATAGCAGGGTTTAGGCTCTTCGGGAGGGGAATGCAGGGAGTCGGAACTCGTAAGGGGCATGGAAGGGACGCAAACGAATGGAATGTGGAGGGAAAAAGCACTTCACACATTTATTGCAAAATTTTATTTCAAATAAAAAAATTATATATTTTTAAAATTTAAAATTAGCTTTATATTTTTTATATTTTATACTCAAGTCTCATTTTTTTTTTTTAGAGTATAAAATGTATTTCAATTTTATCTCATTTTCTATTTATTGGATCAAGCTCAAATTTTGTATATTTATAAGTCTCGCCATCACACATCTATAAAGACAATAATTTAAAAATAATAAATTATTTAAATATCCCTATAATATTAAAAAATATTTTGGTAAATTTATTTATTTCAAATTATTTTAATTTTTTTTACAGATACATGATGGCAAAAAATATGAACATGTCAAATTTGAACTTTTTTTTATATAAAAAAAATAAAATTAAAATCCACTTCATTCTTTTAGAAACGAGGGGTCTGTATAAGATATGAAATATATATGGGACTACTTTTTTATTTTAAAAATAAAATACTTTTTCTGTAAATTTCCCATCCAAATATTTTATCTTTTTGAACAATCTCAAGTTAAAGGTGATAGTAAATAGAGCAACTTATTTAATTCAATAATTAAAATCATAGGAAAGTAATGTTCATATTATTTTAGCAGTATTTAAATAGTGTCCCAAAATTTTCTAAATTTATGAATAGGTCATTTTTTTTTTCCCTCAAAATGCCGTCGTTTCGGATTTGCAAGTTTCAAGATTATTTATGTAAGTTCTTTTGTTTCGTATTTTACTAAGTTGTTAGCTCGACAATTTAAATTCCAATTTTTTTTTTTGGTGAGTGAATTGAATAACTAATTTAAGCCATCTCACAAGGTCAAAAGAAAGGTCTATATGGTAGTGATCTATCTAGAAAGGAAGTGTATAGAGAGAGATCTTATTGTGTCTATACACTTCCTTTTTAAATAGATCACTACCCTTTCTGACCTTTCTTTTGACCTTGTAAGGTGGTTTAAATCAGTTGTTAAATTTAGGTACAACTTAATAGACATGCCCATTCACAAAAAAAAAAAAAAGTGTACGCTTCGAAATTTTTTCAAAAGATATAATTTCACGTGCGAAAATCAATATTCAAATTTAATTATAAATTTTAAAATTAAAACTAATACATGTGGAGCGGATCTATAAATACTTCAAAATCTTGAAAACATACAATTTATATAACTTATTATAAAATGCACTACTTTTAGACTTTGAAATTCTTTTCTTACTTTACATCTACGCATATTTAAGTCAAGATATCACTATGAAGGTTTTGCAATTTTGAAATAACACCAATGCTACAGTATAAGGTTGCAAATTTATAAATGTGGTGAACTTTAGTTGGAGCGCATCGCGAAGATATTTTCATTCGGAAAAGATATTACCAAAAGTGTTTTTATTCTCACGGGAATATGCTATCCATTTACTCCCTCCGGCAAAACAGGACACTTTTTTCAATCTCACGTTTTGGGATGTAATCGCTACAACTCATAAATGATCTAAGCCAAAAAAAAAAAAAAACAAAATAAACTCTCTATGTACTAAAAAAAATTAACACCTCAAGATTGAATACAGACAGTTCAATTTCTTAAGAGCCAATTCCGAAACTCAAAATTTAAATTTTGTTCTTTTTAAAATAATTTTTATGTAGCCCAAAAATTTTAGACTGAAGGAGGGAGTAAATACATTGTATGTTCCTGTGGGAACATAAATATATACAGTCCAGATATTTTATTTTTTTTTTTCGGACTGCAAAAGATAAGGATGACAACTGTCAATCCGAAGATATTTTTTCCCCTTTTCCACACCCATTATAAACCCACCATTACTCATTCAAAAAGGCCTCCCACCTCAACTACTCAAAATACCCATTTTGTCCCTTGATCTTCTCCCTAACAGCAAATTACCATAGTACCCCTTGTTCAGATCCAACCCCTTCTCAAATCCCATATTTTACCATTTTGGGTTCTGAATTTCAGCCCCTTCGTCCCCAACCTCTCGGGCCTGAGCTGCATCCCTGTCGATCACAAATTACCATTATACCCCTGATCGATTTTTGAGGGTGAATCAATGGCGGCTGCTAGGCCAAGCAGAAGCGATGAGCACCTGCCAAGAGAGGCAGAGTTGAAGATGGAAGAAGAAATCAAACATTATTTTGAGGACATGGCTCCAAAGAGGCACACAAAGCCGCAGAGGAGTGAGTATTCAAGTGAATACAGGGACCAGATTGGAATTGGAGGTGAAAGCGAAGTTATTGCTGAGCATGAAAGGTTCAGGCTCTTGGAGACTGATGATGAACAGGTAATTGGAATTTGAGGGAGGGAGTGAGTGACCTCAAAATTTTTTACCTCTTTTCGTTGAAGAAAATGGTGTAGAGAAAGAGAGAGAACAGTGGCCAAAGGTCTGGATCGCCCTGTGCCCGACCCGGCACTGTTCGATTCGTCGTAGAGCCTTGGCCAGGGCCGGCCGACAGGCCCGGCCGATCCCGCCCTTATGTTTTCAACTTTTGCGATGGTTTCCTTTTATTTTACCCCAGCCTGACCTGGATAGGGCAAGGGCCATGAGCCGGCCCTGACCGTCAGGGGGGGTACAGGGCTGGGCCTGCTGGACCGCTACCAGCCCTAGTGATAGAATTGAAAATTGATTTATGAAAAAAATTTATATATGGGCAAGGCCCTAACCAATCAAATTAAAGCGCCCATCAAGAATTCACTAGAAGTTGTCATATTGACCTCAAGATTCAAGATGTACGACCGTGAGAAAAAATGGGTTTTAAGTCTTCAAATTAATGCATTTTTTTAACCATCAATTTTCAAGATTTATAAGTATTCGTATATTTGCTAGATCTACACTATTTTAAAGTATTAAATTATATAATTAGAGATACAATAGATTCTCAAGTACCTTTCTTTCAATGCTATTTGAAGGTTTTGAGCCTCAGCCAATGCGAATCACAACTTTGTTTTATTGTTTAATTTGTTTTGGTTGAAGAACTTATGTATCAGAGAGAGTTAAAAGAATTGATGCTTTGTTTGGTTAGAATGTTGAGAGAGAGAAGTGTAAATTGATTATTTGTTTATTTTTTGTGGTTGAAGAAATTGGTGTACGATGTGAAGGAGGCGGGTGAGGAATACGTGGAAACAGAGTATTACAAGGACCTCAACTGCGTTGACAAGCAACACCACACTGTCTGTGAGCAAACGAATTTTCTTTTTTTTTTCCTTCCTACTTCACTTGTTTTTGCAGAAATTCACTGAAATTTCGACCATTATCATTTTACTTAGGGAAAAGTTTATATAGAGCCAAGGCTCTAAACAATCAAATTTGAGCTTATCTCAAAACTTTCATTAGAAGACTACGAAGTTTTGATGCCCAAATATTTTCAAATTGATCATCTCGACATCAAGAAAATGGATTTCAAGTTGTGAAAATAGTGTATTTTTTAATACATTTTTGAACCGTTAATTTTTAAGTTTTCATAGAACAGTCGATATCGACTATTAGTGAAGCTTTAAACTTTATAAATAAATATGAAAATATATTTTAAAGCTATTACAAAGATTTCCTGTATTAAAAGTACATTTGAAGGTAAGCTCTAATTTGATTGTTTAGAGCCTCTGTCAATGGGTCAAAAGTACATTTGAAGGTAAGCTCTAATTTGATTGTTTAGAGCCTCTGTCAATGGGTCAAAAGTACATTTGAAGGTAAGCTCTAATTTGATTGTTTAGAGCCTCTGTCAATGGGTCAGGTCGAGTATTCGAGTACTTGATCTGACCTAAATGGGTCAGGTCGAGTATTCGAGTACTTGATCTGACTTGAATGGGTCTTGCTTGGACTAGACCCAATTCCATCCGACCTGGATAGGTCTGGTCTGGTCTGGACTGGACTAAACCCAATCTCGGGTTTTCTCATCATCTAGCCCGTGTGGGCCCAGGTGCTAAAATGGGCAATACTTGGATGCCAGATCACCCTAAGGTCCCCTCTTGGACTAGGCCCAACAGACCAAACTACATTGTTGGGCCTGACAATCTTGAGAACTAGTCATTCTCAAGTGCGCTCCGCTCTAGGGAGTCTGAGAATGTGGAGTTCCAAACTCCCCACATAGCGTCAAATTCCCAAAAAATGAGAATTGAGAAAATATATAATAAGACAATTACCCTACGGTACAAGGAGAAAATATTTTAAGGATGTTTTTACATTTTCATTATTTGTCCTTTATTTATTATTTTTTCTATAAAGATTTTTTTTTATAAACTATAAAGTTTCAATCAGTAAACTTCGATAATCTATGGTCACTTAAGGCGGTTGTGGTTATGTGTAACATGGTTTTTGTTTGCAGCACTGTATCATAGTGAATCAGTAAAATGCCTATATATTTGTTTATTTAAAACCCTTTTTCTTTTTTTGCCCTTTTTTGAACTCAACAGACTGGAACTGGATTCATAAAAATGGAGAAATCGAGCACCAATTCATTCAACTTGCTTCCTGAAACCAATGGAAATGAGTGCCATGCCTCATGTAGAGGAAATCCGGCGACCAACGAATGGATCCCAGCCGCAGATCCGGTGAATAAATGGCCAACCTTTTTTCTATTATGCATTCTTTTAAAGGAAGTTATGCCATAATCCAATGGATTAGGATGGATGGTACTCTAAAGTGGCATCTACCGTCCTTTCCTTAAAATGGAGCGGGAAGATTAGTTATCGGTGGGGCTCACATATCCATATGGATTATGGTGGTACCTGTTTTTTTTTTTCTTCTTTCTTGGTGAATTTGACCCTTTTGTTTTGGTTTTTTCAGGTTTTTTTGGCATCAGACAAGCCTAAGAGGAGTGAGAGTTGAGATTTCACATTCAAGTGAACTTCCTATAACATGTTTAGAAATTTCAGTCAATAAATAAATAAATGTCTATATTATGTGATGATAATAGGGTTTTCCGACTTAGCTGGCCGGATTTGTGACCGGGGAAAGGGAATTCGAGTATTATAGGTGTTCAGTATGGAAAAAGGCTATGATGATGATGTGTTGGTCATTAGAAAGGGTGAAATATTGCGAATAGTGCAATAGAGATCCGGAAAACTTGGGTCCTAAAAAGCTGAGTTTTTGGAGGCCTGAAACTAGCAAATCCCTTGTATTGTCTCTCAAATCTCATATCAGAGAACTATCGCCATGCTATAATTGGGACAGTAATACGAATAATTGGGAGAGTCTCCCCCTTTTTGTTTGTTATTTACTCATGCAAAGGTGTGTTAATTCATATCTTCTCATGTATTAATTATGTATCTACGTTGTGGTTGTTTATATTAGTGTTTTAAAAGGTAGATTGGCGGTGTGAACCAACGTGTTATTGGGCCGATTTGGATGGGTGATTTTTTATCTAGATCGGTGACTCTCTTTATTTTATTTTTATTTTTAAAAGTGAAAAAGGTAAATTGGGTGAGAACTTCCCATTTCACCGATCCTGATCGCCCTATTTTCTGACGGACTATTGCATGAAAAAATTTGGAGGAGGACAATTTGTCTAATTTTCTTATAGGGCCATGTCTTGATGCCAGTGTACTTAAATCCTTAGTTGTATATATTTTCCTTAAAGTACTCATCTGGAGATTTGTAAAAAAGATCCCAAAGTTTAAGATTAAAAAATGCCTTGTTTTTATTTTCTCCCTCGGGAGCATGATATTCGAGCTTCTTAACTACGTTAGTGGCAAGCTTGTACTTAACGAGTGTAAAATGTTCCAATATAAAATTCCCTTGCCTTTTATAAAAGATAAATAATTTCACCTCGGGTAGAAACATAGTTATGAAGATCATACCTAAGCGGTGGTCTTTTCAATTGGACTGCTGACGAGTGTTTTGGCCCCTGATTCAAAGTAGAATTTTTTTTTGGTGGAAAATCTGTTAAATTTTAATGTTTGATTAGTTTTGATCGACCAAACCGATTAATTTTAACCAATTGAACCCGTCAAATATGGTTAGAATTTTTTTTCAGACATATTTTATATTTTTAAATTTTTAAATCCATTTTTCTTTTCTCTTTTCAAAAATTTGATACAAACCTCTCGCTAATTATGTAACCGGTTCGATACTAATATCACTAGTTCAAAATTTGTCAAAGGTGGGCAATCTGGTCATTAGCCTTAATTTATTCATCCAAGATAATAACCATCTTCCAAAGCAACTAATTTATTCATCTACATGGATCAATGGTGTCCAACTTGCAAAGCCATTATTCTGCATGACCTGATGGAAACTTTCTTATTAATTTAAAGAGATTGCATGATGTAATATTTTTATTTTGGCGTGAAATGTCACATTCATTTTTCGTCATAAGATGTAAAATCAAAATAAAATAAAGTCTCACTTTAATTCTTCGTCTCGAAAATACTTTCGGCAATGGAAATCTTCATGATGGCTCTAAATCGATTTTCAACACTGATGAAAATTAGAATCTCAAAAAATTGTACGTTTAATTTTAGGGTGAGATGGACTGTCTAGATAATTTATTACAATATACACAATTTTTAGAGCTTAAAATCTTTTGCTTTTTTTTACAACTAATATGTTCAATCCGAGATGATCAATGAAAAGGTTTTTTTAATGATTGAATTGCAATTTTTAATGACTTATGAGGTGAGGCGTCACTTATTTTGATAGGGTTGCAGCCCTATCAAACCTTTTTCTTTAGAAAATGTTTTGGACTTCAATAAGGATGTTACATCTAACTAAAAGCAATTGTGACTAAGAGTAAGGTAAAATAATGGTAAAATAATATTTTTATTGCATACTTTTTCTAAGTTAAGAATGGAAACACGTGTGTGGGGTTTCTATAAGGCTGAGGCTCTAACCAGTCAAAGTAAGGCGCACCTTCTAATACTGCCAAAACATGTTGTTTCCATATAGAAAATCTTTGTAACGACCGAAAAATTTATTTTTAAATCTAATTATTAAATTTAAAGATTCAAAAATAGTGTCGATGAAACACATATATGAACACTTGAAAATCTTAGAAATTGACAGTCTAGATAATACACTACGAGATGTACCATTTCCAATACTTGAAATCTATTGTTTCTCATATCCATACATCTTGAGGTCGAGATGATCAGATTGAGGGTTCTTAGCATCGAAACAACTTCTTCTAGTGAACTTTTGTGGTGCACCTTAAATTGATTGTTTAGTGCCTCAAAAAGGTCTTAAAATTGAATAAAAATCTTGGATGGTCAAATTCAAGTGTTTAGAAACTTAAATTCCAATTGTTTATAAAACCACTCATCTGGTGATTAAGTGGATTCCAAATTTCATATTGGAAAAAAAATCTTCTAAAGAGGTGTTTGCCAAAGTGAATAAATATATACTGTGCAGGTGGAGGGGCACAGTTAGGCGCTTTTATCTTATATTTTGCTTGATTGGGGAGTATTCATATTGGTCATGTGAACAGAACGTGACCATGCGGATTACTATTTATAAAGAAAGGAAATAGAGCGTTGATGAGTATAGAGTGGACGTACGAATGAATAAATGGATTATTAATGGGGTGAAACCCTAACCCTAACCCTAACCCTAACCCTAACCCTAACCCGTTTCTTTCTCTCTTTTATCTATTCCATAAAATCACAAAGCAATCCCAAATCAGATAACCAAAAATCTAAACTTTAAAAGTTGAATCAAAGACTAACAGGATACTAGAATTTCAAATCAAAGGACGAGATGAGAATGAGGTTTCTAGTACCTCAGAAGAAATTGGCTCTCTTTCTCAAGAATCCACCACTCTCGGCCCTTCCTCGATCTACTTAGGATTTTTTCACTTTTTTGCGAACCACCTAAGATTCACTAAAAGAAAGAAAAATTAAAAGTTTAATTTTGTAATATTTAGATCTCACCTCGAAAAATTGGACTGTCTATTTGTTGAAGAGGTTAAGCATTGCATAGAGTGCAATTTGGAAACTTTTTTTTTATTATTGAGGTTAGTCTATTAGTTGAAGAGGTTAAGTACCAAAATTACTCCAAGATTGGGTTTTACTGGATGAAGTAAATGAACAAAATATGCTCCAATAGGAGCATGAAATCTTTTGCAAATAAATAGTACTTGGTGAGTGAGTGGACTCACCTATTCTTGTGCACGCCCTAAAAAATCCATATTAATATGGATCCAAAAAATGATGTTTTTTTAATTTTCTTTCTACCAGCTATTTTGCCATTCAGAATAAGCACCATTTTCTAATGTAAGTCTTAGAGATGGACGTTTAATGCATAAGGAGACTGACCATAACGGGTGAGTCGTCTGCTTATGTTCAGACAAAGAACTGGTGTCATATAATTTGGATCAAGAATCACCGAGATCACCATTTTTTTTTATCACTATTGGCCCCCAAGCATGGCGTGACATCTTTTTTTTTATCCTCACAAAGAAAAAAGATTGTAAAGCAAGATTTCAAAAAAAAAAAGAAAAAAAAAAAATCCAAAAGATATAGTTCAGGACAAAGAAAATACAATGAAATATAAACTATTTACTAAAACGATTGTTAAATCAAATATTCACAGAGATTTTTTTCATCTCAAAGTTTTTAAATGTTATTTACCATGAGACCGTATATCTTTGTTATAAATACGTCACCATTTGTCCAATTGGATGGTTTACGATGTGTTTCTAAGTTTGAGATTTTTTTTGAATTTTGAACACCCTTAAACCCACCCGATTTGATATCTGATGAATAAGAGCCATTCTGACCCAGTATTAAAAGTGGGGCAAACTTTCTATATTTCTCCTATAGTATAGAAGTTCTATCCTCCCTTTTATCCAACCGTCCATTGTGAATGGAGGGTTAAGATTGTTTCAATCACAATGTCATGTCATGTCTCTACATTATTTTATTTTTAATTTTTTTTCTATAAACTATTTTGACACCAAATTTTGGACGTCCATTCCTATATTTAACTCGTACCCAAAAAAAATATAAGAAAAATATTTTTAATAAAATAAAATAACCAAAATACACCTTAAAGCTTCAAAAGGTATTTTGGTCATTATATTTTATCGAAAAATTATTTTTAATATTTTTTATAGGTGCGCCCCAATGAAAAAATGGCACATACCAAATTTCATTTCATACAAATTACATAAAAAAAACTAAAAATAAAATACTTTGAGACGTTGGATCTAAGAACAAACGGTGAGTGGCTCTCTTAATCAAAATTGGATGGCTAGATGGAAGGATGATGATAGAACGTCTATACTGTAGGAGAAGCATAGAAACTTTTCCCTTAAAGTAAATGACGTATACCTTTTCTTTTGTAAATTGCTTCATCACCGATTAAATATTTTTTGAAAAATTCATAAGCTTCTTGCCCGGAATGTGTGCTCTTTCAAGGAGAATCATATGCACCTATAAGTCACCCCACTTCTAGAAAAGTTAAATGTGACATAATTTTCTCCTAAAATAAAGGAAAAAATTTATATAAGGTTGTAACTTTATATGTAGAACTACGGATGCACTTCAAAAATCCATGAAAAAAAGTTGTTTTAATGTTGAAAAACCCTTGTGATTGATTATCTGACATCGAGATACATGACCATGAAAAGTAAAAAATAGTACATTTTACAATATATTATCTACACCGTCCATTTTCAAGATTTTTATATGTTTATAGGTCTATTTAATTTTGACCATTTTTTAAATTTTAAATTTTATAATTAGATATAAAAATAGATTTTGAGATAATCCTCAAAACATTTTACATAAAAATTATATACCATGATAAAATTTGAAAGTTCACCTTACCTCTACAGCTACGGATGCATCCGTATGATCACTGCACCCTAAAATAAAAGCTATAAAGGCACTAAGAAACAACTTTCTCCAAAACAAATTTTTACCTAACAAAAGGAATTAATCATTCCCATGACAAACTAAGTCCATGGTTTACACCAATAGAACCACCATTACCATTTCAAAACTACCTTTCATCCAACAAATGTTCTCAACTTTGGATAGTGCTCTTACACCCAAACCGGATATGGACCCAACTGCCTCACGATGTTCTAACCCAGCTCACCAACTGTTTTAATGGATGAATAGCCCAACCCCGAGAACATACTGCACCCAGGTGGCGAAGAACCGACATCGAGGTGCTACTTCTCGTTGATGTGAACTCCATCAGCCAGTTATCCTCGTAATAACTTTTATCTATTGAACGACGGCCTTTCGGCTCTCCGACATCGAGGTCCTACTTCTCATCGATGTGAACTCGATCGCCGGTAATAACTTTTATATGTTGATCGACGGCCTTTCTATTAGACACTTTGGAGTCACTAAGGCCGACTTTTATCCCCTAGTACACCTATTCTTTTTTTACTTTTTTTTAAAATAAAAAAAAAAAATAAAAAAAAAAAAAAAAAAAATAAAAAAAAAAAAGAAGAAGAACAACAACAACCCTAGTAAACAAAAGGAATCATGGCCTTCCTGCTCTTTGGATAATCATCAGCAAACTTCTTCAAATACCAATCATGGTGTGCCCTAGCCCTAGGCCCCAAATTGGCCATTGTATATAGAAAAAACCCTAATCCAGCCCATGACCATGTCAATATAGCCCAACCGAGCCACTCCAAAGCTTCTCCAAAGTAATTAGGGCAACTAATCACCTCAAATAATCCACCTCTTGGGATCTTATAACCCCCACCTTCCCCTTTCAAAGCAATTAACTTGGAATCTGCCCATATATTAATCACTAACCCTGTGATAAAAACCAGTAAGCCACCATTAAACCTGAGCCCTATGCACCAATTAGGCCCATAATCACTATAGTGAGAGACCCACCTGGCCTGTAAATAAGTGTTGAAGAGATTAAACACAAAGGCCATTAGTGCTATGATGAAGGGAAAACCAGGTGATTTTTGGCCTGAAATTACGGTTTTTTGGCGGTGGAGGAGGCGGAGAGGAAAGATGCAGGTGCGGTGGAGGTAGTGGAAGAGGAAAGGAGAAAGTAGCGCTAGGGTTTGTGGGTTGTGGAAATGGCGCCCTTGGGGTAAGAGGATTAGGGTTAACCAGAGGGTGGGGCTTTCCATTAAGAACCAGACCAGAGGAGGGGAGAGGGAGGGGCCCCATCCATTGCGGCTGTGCTTGCCGTACGGAGCTTGGAGGAGTTGCAGAGGGAGGACGGTGAGGGGGCAGATTAGGTAGAGAGAGAAGAGGGCGCGAGGGTACAGAGATGAGTCGAAGGAGTCCCCGGGGGTGGCCGCCATGGCTGCTCTGGTTCTGCAACTTAGGTTTTAGAGAGAGAGGAACTGGTTCTGCAGCTTGGGGTTTAGAGAGAGATGCAACTTGAGCCGAAAGGAGAGTGCTTTCTAGAGAGAGATGCAAAACTGCGCACAATAAATGTGGGTCTTAGAGAGAGAAAGGGATGGAGAGACCTGCAACTGGGTCGAATCAAGGGGCGATTAGAGAGAGGAATAAGGAACGGATTTAGAGAGAGAGAGAGGGGGGAGACGCTGCAATTGTATGGGTGTTTTAGTAAGAGAGAAGATGAAGAAAGCTAAACCTGCAAAGAAGAAATGGGGTTTAGAGAGAAGTTGAAGAAAGATGAATCAAGAGAGAGAAAGTAAGAGACCTGCAACTTTAGTTCCTCGAGAAGGCCAATAAATTAGTGGAGAGATAGACTGTGGTCCATGAAGAAATTAGCAGAGAGAGAAGCGTGGTCTAGAGAGAACAAGCCTGGTTGCAGATGGGGTTTTAGAGAGAGAAAATGTGATGATGACAGAAAACATTCCATAATGGATTAAAAAATCTACGAATAAAATAGGAAATATCGCCATTAAAGGGGTCAAAAGGTCAAATCCAATCTATCACGCTAATTACATGAAAATGTATTTAATTCATAAACTATTAATATTTTTAATTATATTTTAAGTAAACCCCTCCTGATCAGGTGAGGTTTACCTAAAGTGCCCAAAGGAAAAAGAACGAGCACCTCCAATCTTGTGACAAGATATAATTTTAGTACTGAAATTTTTTACAAAAGTTTATTTTCATCTTTAATTGTAAAATTTTAGACTAATTCAAATCAATCAGATCTATGAAAATGATAAAGGACACGGTTTTTATGTAGTCCGGTTGCATAGCATAGAAATGTGGACGTGGCAATAAATATATTTTTTAAATATAGTTTGATCTTAATTATTACTAAATATATAATTTTTCACATTGAGATCATGAATATGAAAAGCAAATTTTTTTTGAGTTATCATATGGGTGTGGGACTTGATTCTTTTAAAGATATGTGTCAAATTTAATGATGATCATTTGGGGTCCTACACACATAGGTGTGGGAGGATCTCATTAGATCAACCAATGCAAGTATATATCGAGGATCAACAACACATGCAATCGTCAATGTTAAACTGCATATCCTCCAATATTTGTCAAACTTCGTTTTCATTTTGGTGGCCATAGAACTAATATACTCAATAAGACTCAAACACAAATTAATACCGCATACTTCGGGGAAATAGATATTAGAAGTTGGATACTAGGATCTTGAAAAAAAAATTCAGGATCATAAAATTTTTATGATCATAAAATTTTTCAGGAGACATACTTTGTAGCATCATAATTTTTTTCAAACAATTACAAGTATGTCTTGCTCTCTCCCAATCAACCTCAGATGGAAACTAAATTAAACATTGATTCCCCTTGATCAAAGCAATAAATGCCTCTTTTAGCTCCAGTTCCATCAAGTTGGAACATCAAGACATTGTTTTTTTTACTTTCAATTCGAAGGAACTTGATTCCCTTATTAAATATTTCTTGTGTTCCTTAGGATCCTTTAGTGAACTTGATAATATATCGGATCGTATCAACCCCTATTCCATCTTCCACAATAGGATTTAAAATATAGGCACAACAACGCACATGGAACATCTGACCAAGTGCGGTTTTTCAAGACGATTGAGTAACTAGAGATGATGCAGTTATGTCATTGTATGATGCATTGTTCAAAATTACACTAAATAACTTGTTTTCAATATTCCATTGCATAAATAAATCCATGAGAACAGTAGCAATAGCATCTTTAATATGAGGAGACGGCACATACAGTAGCAAAAGACTACTGTTTGAAACATTGAACAGGAGCAAACTTGACAAAAAAAATTTAAAAAATCATGGAGACGTCCTTCTTGATAATAACGGGCTATTTTTGGGTCATACCTTTATCAACTGTAAAATAACCCGGTCCGTACATAAATTTTCTTACTTATTTCCAGCATCTTCATAGAATCACAATCATTGGTATAATTTTCTTGGAGAGGGGGCTAGATTGAGAAAGCCGCCCATGTAGATCTTTTAAGATAAAGAATGCCCCCATTATTTAGAAAATAGAAAGATTATAGCGTTGTTTAGGTGAGGAAAAAAGATTATACTCCTTTATTATATATGGTATGTCTTTTGTTGGCTAAGTGATACCGAAAGATTAATCTCTTTTGTATGAGTGTGGTTGATCTCTTTCTTCTCATTCTTCAGAGCTACCATATTAATCTATATGCGATTTTCTTGCTATTCTCTGTCTTAAGACTTTTCCACTTGATAACTCAATAAGCATTTTGTCGTCGACTTGTGTTTGTGATTGTGATTCTTGCTTTCGTAATGGTGATTCATTATATGTGTTACCTAATTGTTATTTATTCATTTCGTTTAGTTCATGGAGTTGCATTTAAGTTGAATATTTGTCATTCTTTTATGGATTTTGGATATTCCTATTTTGGTTGAACTTTTAATGTGCTCTCTCTCTCTCTCTCTCTTTTCTTATGCCTCCCTCATAGTCATGCATTTTTATTCTCAAATTAATGTTACTTTGGTTTACTGCATTGAATGAGTTGTTATTCCTTATTCACTACAATTTCAGAGTTATTTCACATCGTTGGATAAAATTGTGGAGTCTTTTGTTCATACTTTTTCTAAGTTATGATTTTTTAGTTTTTATTGGTTGTTCTTTATGGATAACATGCTTCTTCTACTCTGGATGAAGCTGTAAATGATACACAACCACCTTTAGACATAGCCCATACATATTCTTGAAAAAATGGAAAAGGGGGAAATTTGAGTGTTGAACTTGAGAAAGTTGCAAAATATAGTTATACGGAGACACAAGAAATGGTTGCAAATGCAGAGATGTCAATGGATGGAAAATCCCATTGAAGCTTTTGACTTGAATGGAACACAACCTAGATGTTGAAGTTATTTCATACTTTTATTCACCAAGTTATTTGATTTATTTTTCTCCATAAATTTGCTTGCTTTTGGAAGAGAACTGTGAATTTTGTTGTAGTGATCATCTTGTTCAGCAATTCAAATTAGAGGCAAATGCGAACTGAAGAACTAAATTCTATGATCATTTGGGTTTGAAGTCGGTCAGTGTATAATTGCAAGAACTTAGTGACTTTTTTGGTTTAGTCTTAGTGTGGGTTTTGAAGAACTTGCCAAGCTCTTATAAAATGAGAGTTTTTGGCTTGGCTTTAGTTTCTTTTTTGTGACTTGTTCTTGGGTAAGGAGTTTCTTATTGCTTTACGTTTTTTTTTTTTTTTCTCTTTTTGATTTGTAGTATAGGTATTGTAAGTTTTGGACTAGAATTGATAGGTTTTATATTTTCATCTTATTTAACTCTATATTCTATGAATATCTGCTTTTTTCCGTGCATTTTGAAGTTCTTACAAGATCATGGGTTGGAGCATCTAAACATCATGTTGTATTTAGCCATTGAAAATCCAATTGGTTTAAACCACACTTCAATTAGTTTTGAGGACGATAGCATTTAGTTACAGTTAGATTAGTCATTTGAGGATGTTAGGGTTTTTGGGGTATTTTGGTATTCTATTTTCTCCAATATATTTTTTTTATATTTTCACATAAAATATTTTGTAATATTTTCTCCCACCAAAACCTAGTCCCACTCTCCCCTCTAATTTCGGTAATTGGTTGTTCTAATTTTTTTATCATCATAAACATTGGTAAAGTACTCCAAAAAGGCTAGAGATAGGTTCAAAAAGGCATAGTTGGAAGTAGTGAGAAAAGATATGGAGATTTATGGTCTTATTAAAGGTATGACTTTTAATAAAGTAAAATGACAGACAGGAATTCGTTTAGTCAACCCTAATTAATTTGGAAGTTTGACGACAACGATGATCATCATTAGTAACGACACCAATGATCATCTGGTTTGATGTGTGGTTTTGTCAATTATCCCAATTGAATGTGTATATTCAAAATGCGTGTAACTCTTGAAGAATGAAGAAAACTGATAATGCATAAGAAAATAATTCTTGTTGTAGTCTTAACAATGATTTACGTGTGGACTTTAATGATACTTTTAAGGCCGTAGGAGTAAATTATCATCAAAACATTTTTCCAACTAATTGGGTCTGACTACACAAATCCTGGTTTGTCATTATGCTCTATTGAAGGGCATACTCTCAGTTAAACCTTAAGTCCCTATACATTTTTCCCACTACTTCAACTCATATCCTTATAAACATTTGAAAATTTGTACAATAAATGGTCTCTGTATAACTTTTTACAAAATGCATTATTTTTAGGATTTGAAATTCATTTTTTCTTTATTTCTGCGCTTTCGAGGTTGAGATGATCAATTAAAAAGTTTTCCAACTTCATAATGCTTTTGGTATTGTCTACGAAGATATCATTTTTCTTTTATGCATAGAAGTCATAATCATTCATACTCATTAGATGTCAAAATATAGCTTGAGGTAAGTCGCAAAGTCCACGATATTTTTTAAAAACTTTGTGTCTATTCAATGACACTCTTACTAATACAAAACATAAATGATCTCTTTGTTGACAATACTTAATATTTTTCTTTTTTTTGGTCTGTGCAATTGTATAAAGTGGGGTATTGATTTTCTTGCCGGCCTAGTTTTGCAAACATCATTTGGTTTGATAGATTTGCAACTCGTTTTATTGTATGATCTAAAAACTTAGGAGTTTTAGTTACGGTCCATTTGGTTAATGATTCATGAGAAAAATGAATCTTGGGCATTTTGGTTCACATGAAAGTGTTTTCTAGAAAAAATTTCCATGAAAAAATTCTCTCAAGTGGAGGAATATTTTTCATCAATTAGTTATCATTTTGTGTAAAAAGATGCACTAAGACTAATTGGTATGAAAATATTCCTACATTTAACCGTACAAAAGAATTTTTTCATATGAAAATAGTTTTCTAGAAAACATTTTCACACGAACCAAATGTGCCATTTAATTTGACTTCTTTTTCTTGAAAATGCCATCTCCTGTTATGATGTGGATAATGGGACTGGTTTCTGCGATATTGTGAGGCACGAATCTTGTTTTCCTCGAGTATATTCCAATGAATCAGGGATGAATCGCATCGGATTTTCTCTGAAAAAGGCCGGAAAAGTATATTTTTGGGTCCGTGTGATTGTATATAATTTTTTTTCAAGATCCAAACTTGTTGGCCTTATATTTCTGTTTTTCTTTCATAAGGCAGACAAAGGTGATTAGTATCTGTGATGTCTCGAGTCTTATTGCCATTAGATTCTAAATTAATGTTTAAAAAAAGGAAAATTTCTTAGTAATATTATCTATATTTATTTTTGTATAAGTTTATCAAATTACAACTTAGATTTGAGTTATTAGACAAATTACCCCCACCTTTTTTTTTCTAATGTCCAAGAGAATATTCTTTGATCAAAAATCAAATAGCCCATCAAACCATCTATAAAATTGGTTCAAATTAATCAAATGAAACTGAGAAAAACGTTAAAAATAGTTCCTTTGGGCGATGTGCAACAAATTTCTTTTTCTTTTGAAAAAAATATACAATAAAACCATTTACATTTGGAAAAAAATTATATAGAGCTGAAGCCTCAAAATTTTTACTGAAAATTATTTGATGCCCAAATGTCATCAAATTGATCATCTCGACACCAAGATGCATAGACATGAAAAAAAAAACGATTTCTAATTTTGAAAATAGTGTATTTTGTAACGCATTTTTTGACCGTCAATTTTCAAGATTTTCAAGTTTTCATATATCTATCAATCTACACTATTTTTGAAGCTTTAAACTTTATAAGTAAAGATGAAAATATATTTTAAGGCTATCACAAAGATTTTCAGTATTGAAACCACATTTCTCGACACTATTTGCAGGTTAGCTCTAATTTGAATGTTTAAAGCCTGGCACCATCCAAGCCACACCCTTTATATTTTGGTACATGAAAATCACAATTAATCTTGACCATGATGTGAAATTGAGCAGCTGAATTTATTCATCGATCAGGCTAAACATTCAAAAGAACTATTTAAAAACTTTTCGACACACCCAAGCTGTAAGGTTTTCATCGTGACCTAACACCAAAGGTAAATGGCCTCATTCATATACAAGCCTCCAACCCATAAAGGTGGACCTCAATGCGTCCATCCAATGGAGCTCCATTGGATGACATTTCCATATAGCCAGCCAACACACTGACCAAGCCTAGAGAATTTACGGCAATGATCAAACCCAATTGTTTTGAACCCTAATTAGGTATGGTGTTTGGACCAGTGAAGTGGTTTTTGGGACAAGATAGACTTTTCGCGACAAAAAGTAGTTTTTTAGAGGCAACAGTTCAAACCTAGGGATAAATTGCAGGATTTTGCAGGCAAGTTTCGGACGGTTTCAAACCTAGAGATAAAATGTGGGTTTTTGTAGGCGAGTTCCGGTAAAGCCAAAGTCGGGACCCTGGGTTGAACTTCGAAGAGAGGATGTGGAGAGTTGCATTACTGAAACTTATTCTGAGCTTTCCCCACGAGACTCTTTTATCTTTTCGTATGTAAAGGGGAGAAACATGAGGCTTCCAAGCGGTAGAGAGAAGCAATAGAGAGCAGAGATTCGGGTTTATGGTTGCATGGCCAGAAAGCGGGATACGGGAATTTTCCAGTTATGATTACAACCGTAAATTATTGATAAATGGGACATATGGCTCGGATTATCCAAAGGCAATCCAATGGTTGCACATGGCGGTGAGGACCTTAAACTTTCTCTTAACCCGTTCTATGCCCTGGTAAGAGGACTTAATTGTGTTCGGTAGGCAGCCAACGAAAAAATTTGCCAAATTGATCATGAATCACGATGATGATGTTTTAATCCAATGGTCATACGCTCTTTATCAGACACTAGCACCCCACCTTGGAGTAGACAAAATGGCTCCACTCATAAATATGGGACATTCATCAAAGTACCCCTAAGAGATGAACTATTTCTACCCATATTAATTATTCTATGTGAAGATCGTGCACTTTTTTTATGGGAATTTTGGAAGGTAACGTGTTAAATTGTTCATCTCTCATAGATAATTTGATAAAATCCCTATAAATATTATAAGCATCAAATATTAGATGGTATACGATTATCATCAACATTAAAGGTCAATTATCACCAGCATTATTTTCAGCACACAGTATCAAACTATGAAAAACAACGAAGCCAATTCTGAAAGCAGTATGATACTTTTGGCGGCAAACCTACAACTAAAAAGAGGGGAGGCTGGCCTATAGGTTTTCCTTTTCCCATTTCTGGTTAAAAGAAGCACTGCATAGATTGCTGACGTAAATATATAGGTATATAAAGATGAACAAACTCTTACAGAAGCATTCTTTGAGCTTCATCAGATTGGTGTGCGCAAGTAATTGTAAAGAAGAAGAAGATCTGGTCAGTTACTAATCACCTTCTGAAACAAGACCAAATATAAGAGAAATCATCAAATGCCTAGAATTTTTGTTTAGAGAAAATAAAGAGAGAGAGTGAGAGAGAGAGGTGGGGGATAGAATTATTGGCTCCTGAAAAGGTGCCATTGGGGAATGCATATTGTTATTATCGGCATGGACATGTGACTTGCGATGAATCTCTCTCTCTCTCTCTCTATCTCTATGCATGTGAATGTGTACGTGTGTGGGATAGGTTATAATGTCAGGTCATTAAAGCACATGTAACAAGATTTTAAAAGAAAGTAAGAAAGGAGGCAGAACCAGAACTCACAGAGATATTTGCAACCACGGGCTCTGGCTAAATAGTCGATAATGATGTTTCTCACACTTCTCAGGTATCACCGGCAGTAAATAGTTTGATCAATTTGGGGAGGGATCTGCTTGATTTCAGTGCCAAGTTCTTGCTCAATCCTATACCTGTTAATAAAAGCACGTCAACAAGGACTATCATGAAATCAACAACACTATGAGCCCAATGAAATAGGGTAAAACCATAGCTCATTTATGGCAAAACTGGTGTGTAGTGGGGTCTTGACTGCTCGATGAAATGATGGGTGGTGATGGAAATAGTTGAACTCATCAGAACAGGACAGGACCCTAATGGTGGGTTGCACCATCAACAGCATCCATCATTCTAGCAGACGGTCATGGCACCCCCTATGGACTATGGTTCTCCATAGTTGATTGGATAAATATTAGTATAATGTGCCATAAAACAAACACAGTGGAGTGGGCCGACTTAAGTGCACAGTTGTGAGGTAATTAATAATAATTACTCCGTCACTCACAGATTAAAACGATCCTCATAGGTGATTAAATTTACAGCCAATCCAAGATGACCAAAACGCCCAGAGCGCCCAACCTGGGATAACAGTACAACTGTTGGATCAAAGAATCTAAACAAGAAGTGATTTTTTTTCCCTTTGACAAGAATAAAAGCAGATTGACCAAATAAAATAAGAAAAAGGATAAAGACCACGGACAAGAAATGGAGAAAACAGTGCGAACTTACTCTGTGGAGGTAAGTTTCAGAATTCTTTGGAAAATCGAAGTTGATAACCACATTAACTGCCTGGATGTCGATACCCCGGGTAAACAGATCTGTTCACAATATTTAACCAAAACATGCTTGTAATGGGTTGTATATCTCCAGCCCAAAATGCATGTGCTCTAATGCAAGGATGTTTAACACGCACATAGAGAGAGAGAGTGCAGCGGTTTTTTAATAACCCTGAAATCAAAATTAGGAGAAGTATTCAAGTTGCGTGAGCATACCAGAACATACAAGGTTCCTGCAGGCCCCATTTCTAAAGTCATGGAAGACACGATTACGATGAGATTGGAGCATCTTGGCATGAATATAGAAGCATGAGTAACCCAGCTCTGTAATTTTCTTAGCCAGCAATTCTACACGGTTAACTGAGTTGCAGAAAATGATGGACTGGTTTATTTGAAGCTGTAGCAGAAGATCATAAGCTTAATAATGGACATAGTAGTTAAAACAAGGCAAATTACATTACAATCATTTATCAAGAAAGGGTATAAAATAATCCAATGGACTTTGGAAAACCGCATTGCAAATGGATCATCACTGTCAATGGAACAATGGATGGTATTATGTAGAGAGAGGAAGACCGACACAGTGTTGTTCACAGTTCTGGTGTCCCATTTTCCATCACCATGCATTTCATGGACAGTGATGATACCAAAAGTTTACCAGCAAAGTAGCAAACAGTAAACCAGAGTTCATCTGAGTATAGTATGCTTTCCCTTATATCAACAAACAATCAATTATTTAAATCATTCAAGAGAAAAACCTTGGAGAAAAGTGTATTGAGGCAATGGACTTTCTGTCGTTCCTCTACAAAAGCATAGTACTGTGTTATTCCCTTAAGCGTCAGCTCATCCATGAGATTGATTATGTAAGGCCTTCGGAGAAACCGTTCTTTAAATGCCTTGACAGTGACTGGGAAAGTCGCAGAAAATAATAATATTTGTCGATTTGGAGGTAGGAAACCAATCAGCTGTTCCACTGAAGGTTGAAACTCAGGGGACAAGAGCTTGTCAGCCTGTAATAAAATAACATGAATAATCATGAAAAAGATGGAAAAACTATGAGAATTCGCCCCCATGAGAAGCGCTGAAGATATGCAAGATAAGCTCAGCCACTAGACCAAGACAATAACACCAACTACCAACCAAATTTGTCCACTATTAAGCATCACATACCAAATTTGCCCAGTATTAAGCATCACACACCATAATTCATAGCATGCATAAGCAGAAAATGATAAGCAACTAGAAAGCAATAAAATGGAACATTACTAAAAGCATAGCTAAAGTCTGAACTCATTTTAAAGGAAGAATGGAAGTCATTATGGAGAAGTACAGTATAGCCCAATGGACTACCAAAAACCTTAGTTCATTGTGCCATCACTGTCCATTGAAATGATGGAAAGTGGCCAAAAGAGAGTGGATCCACCAGAACAAGCATTACCCCAAAATGGTGGGTCCCACTTTGGGCCGGAACCATTATTCTAGGACAGCAATAGCCAAATATTCATCCATATTCCATAGGATTATACTATACTTCCCAAGAGACATCATGGTATAGAGCCTGAATTGGAATAGTGAACTTTCTCAATAGCTATCTCAGAAACCACATGTTTTATACCTCATCCATTACAAGCATTGTGCATTCTTTCAAGACACAAACACCCTTCTTTGTAAGGTCAAGTACTCTGCCGGGTGTTCCCACAAGAAGATGAACCGGTTGATACAAACGCATGATGTCATCCTTCAAGCTAGTTCCTCCAGTTGTTACCATGACTTGAATATTTAGATGTTTCCCAAGCTCCTTGCAGACTTGTGAAGTTTGAAGTGCCAGCTCTCGGGTTGGAACTAATATGATAACTGAAAAAGAACAGAGTAATCTAAAATTACGATGAATTAAGCAACCAAATCGTGAAAATTTATCAAAGGGTGTGTGTGTGTGTGTGTGTGTGTGTGTGTGTGTGTGTGTGTGTGTGAGAGAGAGAGAGAGAGAGAGAGAGAGAGACTACGTCTTACAACACACAACAAGTAATTAGTACGTACGACGTACGTAGAACGTACGTAGTTAAGTAAGTAGTACGTACGTACGTAACCGTAAACCGTTAAACCCTTTAAAAA
>NW_006499435.1:3885614-3901166 GCF_000471905.2 Amborella trichopoda
AGGAGGAGAGAGAGAAAGGGAGGGAGGGAGAGAGAGAGAGAGAAGCATTGGAGGGAGGGAGAAACGAGGAATGTGTATACTTAGTTAACTTCCCTTCACTTACGAGATCTCTAGTATTTATTTGGGGGAAAAAATTTATACAAGGATGCTACCTTATAATGTAGAACTACGGATGCCGCTCAAAAATCCATCGGAAAAGGTAGTTTCAATGTTGAAAAACCCTTTTATTGATCATCTCGACATCGAGACGCATGACTATAAAAAATAAAAAGATTTTAAGTCTCAGAAATAGTGCATTTTACAACATATTATCTACAACATCCATTTTCAAGATATTTATATTTTTATAGATCTACTTGATTTTAACTATTTTTTAAATTTAAAATTTTATAATTAGATATAAAAATAGATTTTGAGATAATCTTAAGAACATTTACATCAAAATTATATACCATGATAAAATTTGAAATTGCACCTTACCTCTACACCTACGGATGCGTATGTATGCAAACTGCACCCTCATTTGGGAGGTAAGGGTGTGTGACAGACAGAGTATGGCTGAGAAGAGGTTACAAAAGTAATCATTTTTTTTCCATTTGCTCTAAATAGGGAAATTATGGAGAATAGCAAGTGAGGGAGAAAGTAAAAAATCCATGTGTCACCATTTATATGTTCAGCTGCTTTCTCTTTTTTTGAGAATGTTCTCTTGTATTAATTAAAAGAGAATACACAAAAACCGAGGTGCCATAGAGGAGTTATATATGAAACTTGAAGCTCAGCTCCTACATTAGAAGCCCACGCGAACACACATCATCTCTTAAGATGCCATGCCTTATTTGGTCTGTGTTCTAGGCGGTGTCAATCTCTCGCTCCAGAAAGCTAGCTCGGTAAAGAAAGCCGTATACAAAAAATGTTTTTCTGCATTACTGACAATTGCATACTCAACCAGTCAAAAAAAAAAAAATCTATAGATTTGCCTAAATGCTCTCTCTGTCTCCCTCTCTCTCTCTTACAATTTATGTTTCTCGCTTATATTTGTATGTCTGTCTCTCTTTCCCGTGCATGAAAGGGGTTAAATACAAGCTCAAAATAACAATTCCAGGCTTGTGTCTCTTTCCCGTGAATCACCATCATCATCATAGGCTTTTCCCAATTAATTGGGGTCGGCTACACCATTCTGCTTTATTAAGGGCTATACCCTCACCTAGGCAATAAGTTCCCATATCTTTTCGGACTACTTCTAACCACGTCCTTTTGGGCCTACCACTTGCCCTTTTCAGTCCTTCCACTTGAACTAACTCACACCTCCTAACAAATGTTGTACTAGGTCGGCGCCACATATGGCCAGCCCACCTACTCTCTCTCACCTTATCGCTTATTGGTGCCACACCTAAATTCTCCCGAATGGAACCATTTCGAATTTTATCCCTTCTTGTCTTATCACTCATCTATCTCAACATCCTCATCTCCGCTACATCTCAACATCCTCATCTCCGCAACATCCTTGTTTCGAATTCTACACTCTCTTCCTCGTGCATAAAAGGGGTTAAATACAAGCTCAACATAACAATTCCAGGCTTTCAACCAAATTCAGGTCAAACATTTATTTGTCTAAAGGTTGCTTAGGTTGAACAATTAAAATATTAACAAGAGATGTGATTCATTTATTACTGTAACAATCCCATGGCAGACATGGGCTTCAAACCCTGCATTTGTTTTTTGGCCGAACTCATACATTGCCAGATTGAGCCACAATCCAAGCAGCAACAAAATATAGAACTATAGAAATGAAGTTTCAGCTTCAATATGAAGTGATTGGTGTAATCTTTAGCAATGAAAGCATCTAGCAATACATTTGAAGGTAGTTCAAAATCACTTCTCACTCGGATTATACCAAGCAAGTAATAAAAATTGACATCAACACCATTATAAACTTGCAGCTACCTAGTGTCATGTGCATAATAAATTGATGAATATCAACAGTTTGAAAATTTGCCAAGATCAAGTATCCAGTTAGAAATAAAAATTGGCATATGACATCATTACATATATACAACCACCTAGTGTTATGTGTATAACATCAACCAATGCATATAAACAGAAAAATGTTAATATATTCAAGGATTATAGGAATGTCCATGCTACCTCTGTCTTGTACCGGGTGTCAACAGGAGGAATTTTCAATTGTGCCTTCCAATCTTGCGAACTGACACAGTAAATAATAATTAGTGTGTCAATAAAATATCAGCTAGAAGACTACGCATATTATAGATATACAAAATCTTGATACAATAACAGACCAAGTGAAATTGGTACAAAAATGTCTGGCAGGTTACTCACATTCAATTAAAATTTCTAAACAAGAAATCCGCAAACTCAATCACCATGGATAATTCCAGTTTAATCCATACAATATTGTTAAATATCAGTTGTTGAGGTTGGCACTCAGATTTTACGGAAATAAACTTGCGATTTTTATTTTTTTGAAGGAAAAAATAACCTTGTCATGTTCAAATATAGCCTTGCCATGTTCAGGTAATTTCATCATTTAAAAGGTTTAACCATTTTCATTTTGAGCATAAGATTTCTACGAATGCATCATCGTCGTCATCATCATCATTATCATTTTGATGACATGCATTTGGGGTTTGGCAACATGCATCATGTTCCACCATTCACGTCTTTCAAAGGCCATACCCTCAATAAGATCATAAGTTCCCATATCCTTTCTTCACTACTTCAAAATAAAATGAAAACCTAGGATGAAGCCAATTAATTGTATTCTCTTCCTTCCTACATAATTTCCTATACAATAAGACAAGATGTATTTGGGAAACAAACTGCACCCATTCAAAATAGAAACCAACTGCCATGTTCCAGGTGATTTATGCACTTCAGAGGTTGACACAAATCAACATTAGAAATATAAAAGTTGTGTTTTCCCTATCCTTACGGAGCGGCACCCAATCCTTATTTTGCAATATAAGCCCCACTGTAAGGTGATCATCTCAAAAATAGCTCAAAGCCACTTATAATCCTTCAAAATAGTGGCATTTCCCCCATCTTTTCAATTGTAGTGGGCTTAGAGGACCCCACATTGACAGCTATGATATAAGCTGCTTTATAGCATATTTATACAACATAACAGATTGCCTAAAAAGAACGCAAATTACCAAGTTAGGAGTATAGAAAACAAGGAAACCAGGCTTCAATGTGCAAACAACTTATTTCATCCCTAATTCTTTACTTTAATACTTCTACTAGGACTCTTTCACCTCCACCTATATAATAGGAGAAGTTTCCCAGACAAAATGTGCTCCCCTGCACTAAGGCACACCCCATTTAATAATGGAGACTCTCCTTCCAGTGACGGAAACCCAATATACCTACTTAAAGTGAAAGCTCATCCAGAAGTAAAGTTGCAAATTCTTCTCAATCAACCAGTCAAAGAGTGTAATAAAAAAAATCATATAAAGAAATGAATCCCAATTTGAAGTACTCTCCCACTCAAAATGAAGAACTCCCTTAAGTAGAGAGGGTTGAGAGGATATGAAATAGATTAACGGCAATGAAATTCTCAGCAGTTTACCCAAGTGAGAGGCCAATCAATATACCGCCTAGCAGCAAAGACAAGCTCCTACGAATTCTGTCTCTTATCTACGCAAAGATAAGCTCCAGGCCTTTTGGGCCAAGCTTATGACCTCTTTCAAGTGTCACTAATGCTCTTAAAAAGGAACATAATTACATGCCATTCCTCAATGGATTTTTTCTTTCCCTCTCTTTGAATATTGAGAGGAAAATTTTGCATGAAGCTTCTTTGTTATGAAACAGATAAATGGAGACGTAAACAACAGGGATAAAAGAGAGAAAACAAAATGCACAACCTGGTACTCCCTCCCTCCTCTCATACAGAGTTTTAAGTCCCCCATGCATCACACACATCAAAACTACTAACTGGATTTGAATTCTTCACAATAATATATCTCCTTGTATAAAATAAGACTAGAGAAATGATTTCAAATTTTTTACTTACCATGGGGAATTTGTAGTTATGCTCTTTGATGAGAAAACACCATCTAACTAGTGATGAAATTAAGTCCAATAGAAAACTGAAAACCATGAAATTATGGAACATACTTACGAACAGCAAAGAAAACTGCAAATCATCTCAAGGAAAGCAAAAACCAGTATCAATCGTTTTGCCAACATTGCGATTACCAAGCATAAATAACGGACAAAACAAAGAAAATTCATACCTGGGATCAACAACTTCAGATTGGACCCTCTTTTCCTCTTCATTCTGATTACCATCTTCAATAGGACTGCTCTCATTTCTTCTCATCCAAACCTGTTGCTGAAATTGCTGCTGCGATTGTGAATTAGGGATTCTCTGAACATAAGTTTGCTGTGAAAACCGCCCATTTCCAGGTCCAGTTGCATATCGAGGATTCATGCCTTAAAAACCAGAACTTGAAACAAAAGTGAGAGAGAGAAAACCCTACGTCACAATCTAAGAGAGAGAGAGAGAGAGAAAAGGGGAAACCGAAACCTAATTGGATAAAATATACAAAGAGAGGGGCACCATATTGAAACTGATAGTTAAAAGATAATAGAGAACTTATGATCTAGCCTATGGACCTGAGGTAGTATTCATATGAGAGAGAGGGAGAGAAAGAAACCCTCGTTTTCAAAGCAAATGAGTTAGAAGTGGCTCAAAATCAAAACCTAGAACACGCGGAAGCTAAAAAAACCAGTAGCCAAAATTGGAAGCCCTAATTTAGAGAAAGATTACGCCTGTAATATAGATATAGAGAGAGAGAGAGAGAGAGAGAGAGTTTTCAGCATTTTATAACGTTAAACTTGCCCCAAAAAATAACGTTATATTTCTCACTGCGGCAAAAAATGACTAATATTACGCCTGCATCCGATTTTTAAAAAATTGGATTACAACATAGTCCGTATCTTTGCGAATGATGACCATCTAGCTTTAGGATTCGGTTTTTATGAATCACCTCTTAAAAATCTATTTTGAGATGGAATTTTGGACCTAATTTTTAAGGACATGTAATATCTAGTATGAAGATTATGAATATGAATAAATAAAAAAATTTTAAAAATAATAATTTTATTAAAAAAATATTTAGACCATTAGTTTCAATTAATTTTAAGACCACCTACTTGCATCTATCTTTAAGCAAAATCATTTATACTTCAGGAATGTAAATGTAGAAATACAGTCCCTGCCACATGAAACAATTTTCTTTTGACTTTTATCATTAGTAGGGTGGATCCACTCTACATTTCCTAGTCGGATCGCTCAATTGATGATTCAAATTGGTCCAGATTGTTCTAAATCGACAATTCATAAAAATATTACAAAATAGATAAAATAAAATTTGAAACAGAAGTTTATGTGGTGGAGATTTAAGACGCACCTAAAAAATATATTAGATAAGCTTTATATATATATATATATATATATATATATGTGGAAGATACTATAAAATGCCTATAAGCGAAAATGAATAGTGATTTTGCCTACTTTCATCACTTTCAAAGATCATCATATGGTCATGATTATCTGGTAGTATTTTTTTTTTATTTTTTTTTTATACAAATCGGAATGATTTGAAATTTGGAGCGTGTGTTCATAAAAAATAGACGAACCTACCAAAAAAATAAAAAATATATATATATATATGAAATACATCGACCAAAATAACCCTGAAATGTTTTAGGGGTATTTTGGTCAAATTTATTTTTTTGAATTATTTTTTTTATATTTTTATTAGGTGCTATTAGGATATAGATATCTCGGGTATGTGCACCTCACTAAGAAGTACACACGTTCTAATTTTTCGATCATTCCGATTTGTAGAAAAAAATGAAAAATGAAACACTACCAGACAAATCGTGACCGTGCAATGAACTTTGGACGATAATGAAGGTAAGCAAAATTACTGTTCATTTTCGCCTATAGACATTGAGAAGACTTTTCCTATATATATATATGAACTAGTTGGGAGTAATATATTTTAGGAGCATTTTATGTCCTAGGTGATTCCTGACCTAGATCAACTATTATTGATCTGAATCCTTCAGTTTTAAAGCATTGGTTACAACCAAGGTTATTAGGATCGGACCTTCTACCGAACTAATGAAAGGTCAGATCCAGTCAAAAACATTCCAACCATCGCTTGAACTAGTTTGAACGAATTTTAAGAAGATAATAAAAAATATGAGTAATAAGCCTTAAAATATGGAATATGGCAGAGAAATAATTGTCAAGGTTTATTTGGTCAGTCAAAACCAGCCTATTGGACCGATCGAATATTTATTTTCACCAGTTTTTTAACAAACATAATTTTTACTTTAGATTACACCGGCCAAAGCACTATTCGGCAGTTTGACTAATGGCATGTCATTTCGGTCCATCAAGATAACATATGGTTACAACTCACAATAATCTGCCTGATCGGGAGTGAGAACCATGAAAGTATGAAATGACCAGCCTACATCGCCGTACATCAATTGATTGGACGATCTGCACACTTTGTGATCTTGGCTTTTATGTACTATTGTGGATCATACAATGGTTCTGATAGGATTGTAGCTTTCGAGTGTCGTGTTCTTGTGGGCCCTACTAGCAAGGCCTGAACTCTTGGTTCCTACTCCTAAGGTTCGAACTCGGACCTATTGCATAAGAAGCAAATGCACCGTCCATAGTTTGATTGAACGGTCACAATACTATTATAGCTTTTTCAATGATCATATGAATCATAATAAACTCTCCCAGTGTTGGCATTTTGCCCAACATTTACAATATAGAAATCAATGCAATAAGACTTTTTGAAAACTTTCATACAAGTTTGACAATCAAGTTAAGGCGCACCTCAAAAACTCAGTATAAGAAGTTGTTTTGACGATGAAAAATCCAACATGGGACTTTGACTCATTATCTAAAGTTGTTTTGATTATGAAAAACCCTCAAATCCAATCATCTCAACCTTGAGATACATGGACATAAAAAAAAGGGACCTCAAGTCGTGAAAATAGTGCATTTTATAATACATTACCTGGATTGTTAATTTTAAATATTTTTAAGCGCTCATAGATCCACTTGATCTACATTATTTTTTAAGCTTTAAATCTTATAACAAGCGACGAAGATAAAATTTCAAGTCATGTACTGGAATGACATCTTTCAACGTTATTTAAAGGTGTGCCTGATTTTGATTGTTTAGGGCCTTGCCTTATACAAACTACACCCATAAATCAAAGAAGGGTGCGGTTTGTATAGAACCGAGACCCTAAAAAATCGAAGTAAAGTGCACTTTCGAATAGTGTCGAGAAATGTGGTTTCAATACTGGAAATATTTGTGATAGCTTTAAAATATTTTTTTATTTTTAATTATAAAATTTAGAGCTTCAAAATTAGTGTAGATCGAGTAAATCTATAAAAACTTGAAAATCTTAAAAATTGACCGTCCAAAAAATGCATTACAAGATACACTATTTTCAAAACCTGAAATCCATTTTTTTTAGATATATTTACATCTTGATGTCGAGATGATCGATTTGAAGAGATTTGATCATCAAAATAACCTCTTCTAGTGAAATTTTTGAGGTGGATTGTTTGGAAGCTCGGCTCTATATAAACTTTTTCATCGAAAGAAATAGTTCCTCTCTGATTTAGTGTACACATGGGTGCGTGGTCTCTTGTCGCGTGTGATTCTATTTGTGTATTTCCGATTGTTTACGGGATGCTCATTGTGGGCGTGAAATTTTCGTTAAGCGACTCAACAACATACATCGTCAGGATTTTTCATTTTCACCATGCTCCGATTTTTTAATATTAAAAGTAAAAAGATTGAGAACAAGGTAACAAAACGGATCGATGATTCAAATCGGTCACTTCAAAAATTATGTGGGATCGGTGGATCACCGATTCAGATATGAGAATCGGCATAGATTTTGGCCTCAAAAGTTTTTCAAAAAATCACTAAAATTTCTTAAAAGTCTAGTTTCTTATGTTTTCAAATAAAATTGGGGTTTTATAATGTAGATTTTCATTATTTTATTAAATATTGTTGAACATCACATCCATTTTAAATGTAAATTAAAATGCAACTCATTGCTATAAAAATTAATCATTCTAACACATTTTTTTTTATTTTGTATTTTTATAATCTCTGTTATTAATTACGATTATAAAAATACAAGATCTTGCCTCCTCCTTTCTTGTTGTAAAAATAAATAAAGATAAAAATTACAGGTTACATAAGCTTTCAACATTTTCACGAGCAAGAAATAAATCACTTGATTAAGATTAAATGAAAAAAATATTTATAAAATGCAGGATATAAATAAAATCGAGAAAAATGAAACATTTATATACTCTTGTGTATATAAAAAATTAAATAGATTCAATAGCTATCTTATACATTGTTGCCAGGTTCGCTTCGAGATCTTCTTCGATTTGGTGAAAAAAATGAAGCTATTCGGTGCTTTGACCAATTCAAGGGCAGATTTTGGATTTTTTTAATTTAATATAAATAAAGTAGATATTTATATATATATATATATATAAAATAATGAAAAAATTTAAAACATAATTTTTTAAAAAAAAACTTTTATATAATATTTCTTTGCTTGGGTCGAAAAGGTCAAAGCTTCACCCGAATCTGCTCGAAGCATACCCAATATTATCCGAAAAAGCAGTGCCAATATAATAATAATAATAATAATAATTTTATATAGATATTTTTTTGCTTGGGCCGAAGAGCCAAAACTTAGGTCGAATGCCTGAAGCAAACCAAATTTGACCAAAGCAGTAGCAGCAAGCTTCACTTTGCTTCGGTCTAGGCCTAAAATCTGAAAGCTTTAGTCTCTTTCGACTGAAGCGAAGCGAATTTGACCACACTAATCTTATATATTCGTGCTTCGTATATTGAATTATTGTAATCTCCCTTGCCAAAAAAAGAAGATGAAGCGGGCAAGGGAGAAAGAAACGTCCCACATCAAGGAGATAAGTAACACGATGAAGTTTATAACATCAGTGCTTTCTCACCTAGAAAAAGCAATCGTTGTGGCCTTTTACGCATGTAAAGACGAAGTGGTCCAACTGGAAGAAAAGCAAGGCCCGGGGAGAGAGGTTAGGAAGTTGTGTCCCTTTTAATAATTTGATTGAAAAACATTGCAAACATATCCACATTTTTTATTTTTTTTTCAATTTTGAGCGTTTTCGACTAAAATAACATTCACGATAGCCTCCAAATGGAATAATAGTATCTCTAGGCTCATGTTTTTCTTTTTCGGTGTTCTTCACCACGATAAAGTTTTCGAGCTTTTACTTTTTCGGTGTTCTTCACCACAATAAAGTTTTCGAGCTTTTACTGTTTCAGATGGAACTTTTCGGCGTTCTCATTAGAATGTAGTTACATTACTTTAAGTACCGTAGTACTTTTAAACATATTCACAGTACTTATAGTATCATAATGCAATCTTCCTGTCAATCTAGTATTATGATAATTTGAGTATCGTAATACCAAAAAGGTTTTTTGATGGTATTTTAAGTACCATATTCTTAAAGTACCGTAATTGTTCTTTACAATAATTCGACTACCATAAAAGCTATTTTGACCGCAAAACACCCAAAAGTAAAAAAAAAAAAGGATGTAGATGAGGTTTATAAAAGTTTAGTTTTTTTTTTTCTAAATAGATGAAAATTAAGGTAGATTTGCGATAATTTCCTTAATTCAAAAATGGGGTGCACGGTCTACCACCGCCCACTTTTTTATTTCGAACTTTTAAAATTTTAAAAATACATAGGGTGATTCAAAATTTTGAAAATTTTAAAAGTACATGGGGGAACCGGATATGGGTGAATCGTTTTTTTTGACATAACCGGTACGGACTGGCCTGAGCCAGTCGGTTTTGGGTGAAAACGACCAGTTCTCGATATATTGAAGGAAACAGATTGCCCTGAATGATTTTCAAATCCAGATCATACCACTTTCAATAATTCGAAAGTGGGGGGCATTATCTACCGCCGCCCACTTTCTTATTTCAAATTTTTTTTATTTGAAAAATATATAGGGTTTGAAAATTTTTTAAAAACCCATTCAAAATTTTGAAAATTTTAAAACTACACACAGGAACCAGTTCTCGGTGAATTGTTACGTTTGTTCTGAAAGAACCGGTACAGACCCGACAATTCTATGGGACACGGCCAATTCTTAATATATTGAGGGAACTGAATCACCTTGAACAATTTTCAAATCCGAATCGGACGATTCCGATATGAATCGATGGTAAAACCTTGATTGGCAATATGACCACCGAGACATTCGCACAAGTCCTATGGCTTCTCATGGGCAATGTGCTTGTATCTTGATGGAGAAGAGGAAATGATTCTCTCAGTCTCTCTCTTCCTCCTGGTTTTTAAGTAAGAATTTGGACCTCGAGATCTATGAGCAACATTTTGTCAATCAGTCATTAATATGAACACTACTTTTATATACATGATGGCTGACTTTTCATGCAGTCCTACTTCTCCGTGCATGAAAGAGGGTCAGGGTAGGTAGTTAACTGTATTCACATTTAGGGGGTATTTCATTTATGGGTGCAATTGGCATACGGATGCATCCGTAGAGGTAAGGTCACTTTCAAAATTTATCATGGTATATAATTTGATGTAAAATATCGTTAAGATTATCTCAAAATCTATTTTTATATCTAATTATAAATTTTTAAATTTTAAAAATTATAAACATATGTAAATCTTGAAAATAGACGGTGTAGATAATATGTTGTAAAACGCACTATTTATGGGACTTAAAATCTTTTTATTTTTCATGGTCATTCATCTCGATGTCGAGATGATCAATCAAACGGCTTTTCAACGTTAAAACTACATTTTCTGATGAATTTTTTATGTGCATCGGTAGTTCTACATGATAAGGTTGCATCCTTATATAAACTTTTTCCTTCATTTATTGAAAAATGAATTTATCTATGGGAACATGAGAGAGAGAGATTTGAGTAATAGTAGGGTACGTTATTTAGAATAATTGTACAAAATAACACCTTGAAAAATCAGTCAAAACAACTCAATCACCAAAAAAAAATGGTTAGCTTTTAAAAAAAGGTGTGGTTTGTGTAGAGTTGTGGCTTTAACCAATCACAGTAAAGCACGCCTTCAAATTGGGTCGATAAATGTTTCAATACTTAGAAATCTTTGTGATAGGCGTAAAATATATTTCTACCTCTAATTATAAAATTTAAAATTTTAAAAATAGTGTAGATCGAGTAGATATATCAAAACTTGAAAATCTTGAAAATTGACGGTTCAAAATGCATTGCAAGATGTACTATTTCCAAAACTTGAAATCCATAATTTTCTCATGTCCATGCATCTTAAGTTCGAGATGATCAATTTGAAGATATTTATGTATCAAAACAACCTCTTCACGTAAATTTGTTGAAGTGTGCCCTAATTTGATCGTTTAGAGCCTTGCACCTTTATAAACTTTTTGCTTTAAGAAACTCTCTCACCATAACTCCTTAGCTACTTCTTGGCAGGGATCCAGATCTATCCTGAAAAAGTGAGCATTTTGGTAATATACCCTTACATCTCAAGGTTTGAAAATATATATATATATATATATATATATATATTAATTAGTATAAAAAGTATTATAAAAAGATATGAAGATTTATGGCCTCACTGATAGCATGACCTTTAATAAAGTAAAATGACAGGATTCGCGTAACAAACCCAAATTAATTAGAAAAAAGCTCTGACGATGATAATGAGTATAAAAAGTATTATCTAACTTCGAACTTATAAAGCTTTTAAGTAGTGTCACTTCTTTCGAGTGTCAAATTCAAACGTGATTTTTAATAGGAAAACATATTCGAATTTTTTTATAGATCATTTGGCTCTAGTTACTTAGTATTTATAGTAAATACAGTGAATTAGCTTACAAATATTTATTATCCACCTTTTCAAATTCTTAAAAAATGGATTTGGCATTTATTGACGAAATTCTCGAGGGGTACCTATCTAAAAAGATTTTTAAAAAGTGAGAACTTACGAGCAAACTTGTTTATTTAACGTCCTTATTTATTTGCATATTGTGGCTTGAAATTTTTGATTTTATTGTTTATTTTCACTCATTTTATTTCAAATATTTAAACTAATGTTTCAAAACCCCGATCAATGAGATGGATTCTTCACTCCATATATATTTGTCTTGGATCGCCAATCTAGATGGGTCTCAATAGGGAATATAGAAAATATTAAAAATAAAATAGTAAATAAGGGTTTTTTTGGGGGCCGAGGGGTGGACGGAATCTATAAGGACCTAAAACATATTAGACAAACTTAAAAATAATATAAAAAGAATTAAGAAGGACTTGGCAAACACTAATATTTTTCCCGAAATCAGTTTGATCACAACCGATTCGTGATCCAAATCAAACTCTCAACCCAAATTTTAAAGGATAAAATTTCTATAAGGCCTAGTCCTTACGTAAAAAAGCAAAAAAAAAAAAAAAAAAGAAAAAGAAAAAAAAGTCCATATCTTGTTTGAAAAACACTTCAGCTATAGGAAAATCATGGCTCCGAAATATGTCTCCAGTACTAATTATGAAATTTGTAGCTTAAAAAATGTCATAGATCTTATGGATATGTAAACATTTGAAAATGGATAGTATAGAATTATAGATAATATATTTTTTATTTAGAGCTTAAAATCTTAATTTTTTCACAATTATAATGATAAGTTTGAGATGATCGATTTGAATTTTTTTAACACTGTATAACTATAAATTTTAATAAGTTTTGAGGTGATGTTTAATTTTTCATATATAAAATCTGGACTATTGAACAGTAAAAAGCATCCTGGAGAGAGAGAAGAGATACGGACACACGAGTCGCATACCCAACTTAAAGTTGTTCAAAAGTACAACACGTGTCAATGGATTGGCCGTGGCGGCGCGTTATATGAAACGCAGCCGGCTAGTTTCAAAGCTGAGACGTTTCATAACTTTTGACTTTCATCTCAATTAAAACACGCACGAAGTAACCTAAAAATCAAACTATCCTCGGGGAGTTTGATTCATAACGTTTATCTCTCTAAATTTTATTTTTTAACGTTATATTTCTCTCTTTAAATTTTTTAAAAGATTGACCTTAAACAAAGCATACCTAAAATACCTCAATTTTTCTATACAGTGTGGTTTGGAAGGAGGAATCAATTTCAATTTGTAATGGGAAACAATTCATCTCTATGGCTAGATCAACACCCATTTCTAGACCACATAATTATATATAATTATTAGATGCACTACTAAAGGGGATAGCAAATGCCACAATGAAAAAACCATCATTTTTTTTGGACACCTGCGCATCCAACTCTGTTTGGATTCGAAAATGAAGACCCGTCAACATTTAGCTTAAAATGTTGACATTTAACTTAAAATGTTGTGAACGAGTGGCATGGGTTCCTGGATCATCTGCTGTTGCCGTGTTATTTAGAGATTTTCTGTTATTGTTATATCTGAAATATGATAAGACCAAACCTTAGCATCCGTCAAATCACAAACATGACAAGTGATATTTTTAATCAAATGTTCATATTTGGATACCTTTCCTTTAATCTCATATAAACTTTTTTCCTTTCTATAACGTCTCTCATCCATAATGGATCCTCCAAAACATCTATTTTTAAATGAGATCCCCTACGAATGTTCCCTCTCTCAAAATGAGATCCATAACTATTTCTCTCTCTAAATGAGATCATATAAGTCTGCATTTTCTCTCTCTAAATGTAATACTATCTCTCTATTTCAAAATGCATATCAATGCATGATTACTTGCAAAACCAACGTCTCTGTTCCGTTATTATTTTTTAAATCGAGATCAAGCCCGAGCCCAAGCCCAAGTCGGGTGAGTAAAGTGGTAATTCAATAAGGATTTGAGCCTCTACCCTTTGATGAGAATGACATCATAAATCTCATCATGGAGCTCGACAATACTATCGCCAAAGCCCATACCATTCTCCCTCTCTCTAATTACTCTTGTACTCCTGTCTACTTTGTCCAAATAAGCAATCCCTTATTTTTCATTCACACCATCACAATACTTTTAAATTGGAAAAGTTTATATAGAGCCGAGGCTATAAACCGTCAAATTGAAGCCAATTTCAAAATTTTCATTAGAAGAGGTTGTTTTAATATGCAAATATCTTCAAATCAATCATCTCGACATCAAGATGTATGGATATGAGAAAAAAAAATGGATTTAAATTTTGAAAATAGTTTATTTTGTAACACCTTTTTTCTATTGTCAATTTTTAAGATTTTTAAGTTTTCATAGATCTGTCTATTTATACTATTTTTGAAGTTTTAAATTTTATAAATAAAGATTAAAATGCCTTTCAAAGCTATCACAAATATTTAAAGTATTGAAACCACATTTCTCAATACTGTTTGAAGGTAGCCTCTAATTTGATTGTTTATAGCCTAGGCTCTATACAAACCGCCCCCAAATTTAAAACCCCTCTCTCTCTCTCTTCACTTTCATGCTCTACCCTTTTTATACTCTCTCTCTAGCATCGAAAAAGAAACAACCCTGATTTTGAGAACCTCTCTCTTTTCATCCTTTTTCTCTCTCATCAAAACACCTCTAAATTTCAAAACCCCTTTCTCTCTCATCTTTACTCTCCCTTATATTTCGCACCCACTCAAGAAGCAACCTCTCTCTCTCTAGAGGCAACCTTCACCCTCTCTCTCTCTCTCTCTCTCTGAGTCCCTTTCTTCCATCACACGCTCCACAAGTTTCCTCCTTTCTCACTCCTCTTAACACTAATCAATCCCCCATCTCCATTTTCTCTCTCTAAAACCCTCTTATATAAACCCCAACTCACATCTATTTTGCTTATATAAACCGCATATCACCCCCTCGTCGCCCCACAAAATGGACGCCGGAAACCCAATTTTTCGGCAGCCGGATTCTGTACTTTCCGACCATTTATACTTTGAAAAGAGACAGGTCTTCCTCAGGAGCTACAAATTTTGCAGGAAGAAGGGGGTTTCTGAAAAATTAAAGCTCTCTATTTTTAGAGTGAGAAAGTTCATGTGGGTAAGATTCAGGCAAGTAAGAAGACTCAGGGGGCTGATTTGGGCGAGACTTCGTCGTATTAATGGCCGGAAAAGGTTTCACAGGCTAGAAAATGGCGGACAAAGAGATGATTGGGCTTGTTGCTGGTAACATTGAGTGATTTCCAGGCGACTTTATCGGCGAGATTGCCGGGAAAATGAGTTTTTTTGAATTTGTAAATATTGTTGGCAATGGAATGAAAGGTTTGTTTGTTTCTTCAATGTTTTGGTTTATAAAAGATGGAGAGAGAGAGAGAGAGAGAGAGAGAGAGAGAGAGAGAGAGAGAGAGAGTAGGGTGTCGTGTGTAGTAGTAGTTGTTCGTAGTACGTAGTTACGTGTAGTGTAGTGTAGTAGTTAGTTGTAGTGTAGTAGTGTGTAGTAGTAGT
>NW_006499435.1:3914573-3942234 GCF_000471905.2 Amborella trichopoda
TGAAATGTGATAGCTTGAGTGTGTCACAAAATTCGAAAAAATTTATTTTGAAGTTTGAATTTGATCAATAAAATAAATACAACCATCTAATTTCACATCTAATGATCAAGATTAATTGCACCTTGTCGCAAAGATAAATGGTCTCTTTGTACTTTTTCATATAAGATGAGGGAGGGCAAAGCAATAGTAGCTTTAGTGGCTCATTCCCCATTAAACGGGGTTGGAGGGGGGGAGACTAAAAGGGCAGTCTAGCTTTCTTTGCGGCTGCCCCATTAAAAGGGGCAAGATAATCTCTCTTTAAGAGAATGTTAAAAATAGTATAAAATTTGAAATGAATAAAAATAATAAGAAACAAAATGTGAGAATACGGATGGGCTGGATGGACGAGTTTCCTGATAGAACGGCCAATTCTATTTGACATCTTGGAAGGGGAATTGGCCAATTTCCAGCATATAGGAGAACTCAAGTCAGCCCCGATAATTCCCGATTTGGATAAGGCTATTTTGATCCATTGACACTTTTTAAAATCGTGTTAAAAGCTTTTACGACTAAATCATTGATACAAAACATTAAAATACCAAGTATCCTACTTTATAAAGGGAAATAAAATAAGTAAAAAAGACGTACAAAGTTACAATCTTATTTGTAGAAGTAAGATTGTGATGTTTTATACCATCTATTTTAGTTAGAAGGTATAGATTTGACCCATCTTATAAAATAATATAAAAACATAACATGTCTTTAAATGACATCAAATCTACACCATCCATATAAAATGGATAGTGTAGATTATTGCAATCTTACTCTACAAGTGAGATCCCAACCTTACATAAGTCTTCTCCGCAAAGTAAAGCTCAATGCCACCGAAATCACAAGACAAAAAATTCATTGCAAACATGTCATGTATTGTCTTATCTTTTTTTACAGTGTAACTTCTAGACACATATATATATATATATATAGATAGAGAGAGAGAGAGACTGCATTTTGAACATCCAGAGAGAGACTATCCCTGTGCATTTTTCAAATGTAGTTGTTTCTCTATTACTTGTAAATAAATGGGATTTGGAAGCTTAAAATTATGTGCCTCATATCTAGGACCAGTTAGGGCATCCCACTGATTGCTTATCACACTCACAATATGAAAGCCTTGGTTTCGGAGCTCCTCCTTTCTCCTCAAAATGTATTCCCAACTTTCCATTGGCATCTCATGATCGGATCTGCAACAACGTGGGGCAAAAGCTTAGAATTGAAGCTAATACCCCAAGTCGAAGTAATACATAATTTGATGTACAAGATAGCGATAGAACTAACAAATCCAAAACAACAAAATAACCAGTAAGAATTAAGTAGAAGAGCCAAAAATTGGTGCTTCAAAAAAAACTTTTTTAAGAAGATTTTTTATGCAATTATAGAAGGCTTTTTCAAAGGGAAAGCAGTTCTTCCTCTTGTGGCATCACAGCTTGATGTTCAAATCCCAGCTTAACCAAAAATAAAAAATAAAAAAGGAAAAAACGTGTGTCCCTTTTACCTCATAACTAAAGAAGACCAGCCACTAAATCCAGCTGAGATGAGGGCATCCACAGTTGAATTCCGCTGCATCTCATGCCTCCTTGTGACCAAAACCAAAAGCCATCCTCCAGCTCTGAGCTTAGAGTACAACTCCAAATTAAGCAGATTCGCTAAATCCCTCGCCTTTTCAATCTTATTATTCCTTAAATCAAGGCTCTGAAGGTACAACCTAAGTCACAATAGATAGGAAGTAATAAGCTCATATTTTCTGCAGCACGGGTAGAGAATAGAATGTATATGATTAATGTACATGATCTGAACAGGGAAATAACTATCAGATAAATATATCTACAATTTGGACTTTGGGTCACATATGCCACTTGCTATTATCCAGTAAGCAGGAATAACAGAATTACTCACCTTTTATTTTCTTACAAAATTTGCACATCATTTATGCTTACGTAGTCTGTGGAGCAGATAACATATCTGATTTCTATACAGCCCTCTGTCGCCTTATTGATCGATCCTAGTATATCAAAGTATTATTTTGGTTTCTTAGAGCTAACAAATACAATATAATTACTAATTACTACAGTTTTGACCTTCTACTAGTTATTACAGTTTTGACTTTTTACTTTGCCCATTATTAGGATAAGGGACTAGTCTAAATGAGAAGCAACGGTTTTTTGGTAATAGTGACAAATAAAGATCTCCACAATGTTTTTGTGTTGATCACAACATGAGAAGATTTAGTAAGCAATCATCAGAATTTCACACTTTAATTAGTCCATATATGTTATAAATATCCCCATATTCTCTTCAGTAGTTATCCAGTCTGAGGCCAGTCACTTCTTGAAAGAAATTTCACCATTACTATTGAAACTTGCCACAAACTTTGAAATTTAGAAGTTCAAGATATTAAAATTTTGTATTGAATTTTATTGATTGAAAGCTAATGTGTGGATCCTAAGATTTATGTCTGACAATCAGTTGATTGATCATCTTATTACCACAAAAGTGGTGAAAGTAAACTAGAATAATATTGGTCTTTTTAAGCAAGTGATAAGTTTGTATTTTTTTTCTTTCAACAATACATTGAATTTGTATGCTCCATTGATTTTTATTTCTTCTTTCCTAATCTTTTATACTTGTGTGTGAATTTTCATTGTTGTACGTAAGGCTTCTGTCTTATATGCCTACTTAATGTGGCATACACCTAACCATTAATTAGCAATTCTGTCTACTTAGTGAGGCATACACCTAACCATTAATTAGCAATTCTGTCTTATATGCCGACTTAGTGAGGCATACACCTAACCATTAATTAGCAATTCTGTCTTATATGCCTACTTAGTGAGGCATACACCTAACCATTAATTAACAATTCTATGAGAGGATGAAAGCATGCTTAGGCACTTGAATGCAATCTTGAATAGCCAATGGAATTTGACACGGAATGAAGAATAAAAAGCAGAAAAATCGTCAAGAGAAAAGCAGTATCCAATCAATCATCCATTTAAACAGCCAAAAGTAAAGGGAAAGCATATCATGATCAGATGGACTATGGAAAGCCAAATCTATCAGCACCATCCAATAAAATGATAAGATGTGATGAAGAGATAGAGAAGGATCCACCATTGGGACATCACTGTCTTCTGGTGAGTTCCCACTCTCTCTTCATCACCTTCCAGCATTTCCTTGAAAATTGGTAGCCTCTTGCAGATTATGGTTAATCTAGGGCGCCCATTTGATTGTTGCATACCTTCCCAAATAGTTGATTGGAGATAAAACAAGACCCCAACAATGCGACATAACATAAAACAGATGAGAAATTACCGGAACCGTGTCTGATCATGGTAATTGGATGGGCTTGAGAATAAAATCCCATCAATGTCCATTAAGATCACATCCAAACCATCTTTATTTGGCACCAAGGTGCTTAGGTAATTGTCCACTACCTGAATGCTCATATTTAGTTCATGATGATATCGATCCTTCTTAATGTAGTGAACTACATAGTCCTTGCAGTCAGCAAGGAGCTCATTTATTTGAAAACCATTAAGTTCAGCATTCGAAGCTAAACTTCTGCAATAATCATGTTCCTTGGTAGCCATTCCAAGCTCAATATTTCCATTAGTCTTAGTATGACAAGATTCCAACATGAAGGCTAAAGCAATCACCAATGTAAATACCAAAGCTCCAAATGTGACAAGGGCTGCAATGAAGATGCTCGCAGCGAAAGATGTCACATAGATGCCAGATTCAACCAGAAAGCTACTTCCCATTTCTACAAAAAATGTTAAATAGAAGGTCAAAGGAAGAAAGTGGAAAGAATAACACTCTTTCCATTTTTTGAACAATACTGATCTCTTCAGAGGAGAATTGAAAAGTTATCACATGAAGTAGAGAAGCAAAATGGAAAGAAAGAGAATATACACAAAATTCTCAAATGACTGTAAAGATATAAACGTAGCAAGAAAATCAAATACGCAAATAATAAAAGCGGCAACAAGTACCAGAATCTCGTCTACTTGGAAGACTATGGCTGGAGTTCTCATGCTCGTCATGATTTACTGAATAATAAGACATGAATACAAATACTTGACAAGCTTGAAAAGTCTTCTCCAATAACCACTGAATGCCACAAGCAAACGAAAATAAAGCCGCATTAGAATAATTTCACAATGAACTCATCATATTCTTTTAAAATTAACGGAATTTAGTAATATTACCTAGGGAGCAAATGTCACTTTCTGAGCAAAAGATATGGTAATCCTCTTCATAGAGAAAGCCCGTTCTGTTTGCCACTTCGCATGCAGACCATCAGTTTTCAAGAATCAATTGGCTTCTATACCAAAAACATTTCACAGAAATGAATGCCTTCATATCGCATCCAAATATAAATGAAGCGAGATGTTCCAAAATAAACAAGTTTGATTAGAAGCATTTTCTAGAAGTCCTTTTTCTGCCCAAGCTTTTACCAATGCATATCTAAACTAAGATAGACTCCCTGGCTATCTAATCGTTCGAGAAATGTATCGCATAGTGAAGAAATTTTCTCTTGCAATTTGCACTGCTCTAATAACCCTTGTTGTGTTTGGTGCCTTCGTGCTTTTCAGTTTGATTTATATACGCATCATAGTTCATCAAGAAAAAAACTCATCACTGGACCAAATCGCAATGTTTAAGAAAAAAATGAACCACCACAGCACTTCAAACTATGAAGATGTAAGACAAATCATGGGATTTGACCCCAAAAAGCTATTGAAATAAAGCATCTAAAACACAAAATGAGAAGCACTTGGGTCACTATCTATGGCAAGTGGTAGCCCAGAAATCAGTAAACAATTCAGATTGTATATATTTAAAAACGAAGGTAGAATCTCAGGATACTAACTGTAAAACACACACATAAATTGTGCATATCTTTCAGAAACTTGAAATATGAGGACACTGCCTGAAGCTGACAATGTTTTATTAAATGACTACTCTTATACCTTATCAGTTGTTAAAGACAAGAGGGAGGGAGTTAAAAATTGATGGGATCATGTAGTATTGTAGTGTTGTGACATTTCAAGTTTCTGGACCAGTTGTTCCATATATCGTCCAGAGATATTTGCTACAAAATATTACCAAGTCAATATCAGTAAAAAAAAAAAACAAACCAACAAAATGCTTCTTACCCTTCAAAGGATAATCAGATCAAATTGAGCCCTCGCTAGCTTCCATTCCACGCATTTTGTCCATTAACAATAAATCATTCACTGGAAATTCTGAAATTCTGCAGAGATGTCAAGTTGTCAACCATTTTCTTTCTTTTTTCTTTTTGGTAGGGAAACATTTTCAGATATCACGCTAATTTGACAAACAACTTTCTGTTCTATGTAATGGTCCCGTAAGATCTGAGGTATTTTTATTTTATTAAACCCTGAATAATTGAAAATAAAATATTCAGGGCCTAGCCAAACTACAGAGGAATTTACAGGATCCTATTAATAGCATCCACTTCCACAATTCAATAAATTGAAAAAAATTATGTTGATCACTTTTTTCAATAGATTAAAAGATTACTTTGATATTGTATAAGATAGAGTTCAATCATGGCAAGGCTAATCCTAGAACAGAGTAATTGTGATCCTTTTCTTTTTTTCTCTCTTTATAGAGCAATGGTGAATTTCAATTCAATCTCTTGCATAAATAAAACGGAATGAAATTTTGAACCAGAAATTTAAAGTTCATCACAGACAAATAGCATCCGTAAGAGAATTCAATAGCGACCTTAAACAGAATTCTCACTTTGGAAAAGGCGCAAAAGATCCTTGACTCATAATCTGGGTTTCCATGGAGATAAAGCTCACTTAATCAAGCATTACCCAAATAAAAAGGGATAAAATTTGCTACAAATCAAAACTGCTCTATTTAGAACCGTCAGAAACAAACAACAGAACAAAAAAGCCTCAGCTTTTCTCCAAATCAATACCAGCAAAGCATTGTAATCCTAAAAACTCAATTATCTTCCCTAAAATCCCTCAAATTCCATACCAAAAGATCTCATTCACACAAACAAGCATTGACACCAATTCACTGTAACATACACCTCAAACTCCCCCTCCTGCTTCAACTGGGCCAGGAGAAACAATCTAAAACCTAAAAAAAAACTCCATTCTCATGAATTCAGAGCAAAATCTAACAAAAAAAACGCCTCAATCCAATGCACAAAAAGCAGCAGAGTAAATCACTAAACAGGACAAAAAAAAAAAGCCTTATTATAAATGTGGAAGAAATTGTGATATTTGAACATGTTGCACTGGAATTTAGGGCACGGGAAATCCGCCATTTTTAGGGTTTTTCTCCTCCTTTGATAGTTACAGGAGTAAAACCTAAGCCGCCAATAATTCACGGTGAGCTGGAGCGGGAGACTTCTATAAAATTCCAGAGCTCGAACACATGGACAGTCCAGAATTGGACGGCTGGGATTTCGTCATTAGGCAGCAGATCGGAATAATATCTGGGCCGCACAGTTTTTTTACTTTAATAAGGCTTCTTTGTTAGTAGGTATTTTAAGGTAGGACGAAAGTGCCCATGCAACATGTTGAAGGAATGTGGAGCAGAGGTCAGTTGTGATATGACTTTAATCAAGGTCATTTTCGTCCTTATGAGGATATTTCACATATGATTGGAAGTCTAGAAATTTTTCTTTAAGGTGAAAGTTGGTGAAGTTTAGCTTTATTTTTGGAAAGTCTAATGATTTAAGGTTGACGTGTAATGATATAAGCTTGACGTTTTACATTATTTTTTTGCATTATTAGAAAAATATTATAAAAGATTCTTCCTACAGTGATGTTAGAAGACCTTATTTTAATAACTTTGCAGCTCTAAGCTGAAGTAAATTTTGTTAGAGAATTTTTGTCGCAATATATTTAAGGTATTACTATTTCAATTTAGATTTAAGATTCATAAAAAAGTTATTTGATAAGGTTTTATATTTATCTACCTGATACAACTCACCTTCTGGATTTAGAACTGATCAAGGAAAAAATTAAAATTTTATCATTTTTTAATAGAATATAATATGGTAACAAGGTTCGTGTAGTTGATCTCAAATAATTGAAAAAAAACTCAAATAATAACATTAAGTTTTTTACCTGTCGGCGGACGGACATGTACAAACACAGCCCCCCTAAAGTCCATTTTTATATCTGAATTTTTCATTATCCATATTCTAAGGCACGGTTGTTGAATATAAAAAATAGGAAAACTTATCGATACCCCAAAATGAACTTTATAGATATTCTACCCCTGATACATTTAGTAACCACCCATGACTCAGTTTTTTTTTTGTTTTTAATTATACTAAAAAAATCGTTATTTTAAAAACTAAATTACCATTCTATTTCTTTACCTATTGCATGTCCTATCTCTCTTTCTCTCTCTACATGCCCTTTTTATATTTCTACCCACCCCATCTCTCTACCCGCCCTCTCTCTCTAGAGAGAGGGTAGGTAAAGATGATAAGCGGGTAGAAGGAGAAAGAGAGATATTTAATGGGTAGGATAAAAAAAGAGCATGATAGTTTAATATTTAAAACAATGATTTTTTGAAGGGTAAAAGCAAAAAAAAATGGAAAATAATTGAGTCATTGCTATGATATTAAAAGTATTGAGGGATAGAATGCTTACAAAATTTACCCTAAAAAATAAAATAACAATTATATTTTTAAAAATATTTTATTAAACACTTTTTGTAGCATCCATTTGGGTACACTCTTCTTTTTTTTTCTGAGGAAGAACGACATTCATTAAGATAACGAAGGAGTACTACAGGAAAGAGAAATAAAGAAAAATAGAAGATCAACAACAACAAAAACAAAAAAAACAAAAGGGTACCCTCTTTCTTCAAAGTCCATCAACATTTTAACCATGTAGTTTGATTTAACTTCAAAATGGCCATTAAAATGCACATGATCTAGAGTTGTAATATAAGAAAAAGGAAAAAATGTTAAACGATCGAAACGTAAGGTGTATTTTGATAAATTTCTACTTTATAATCACGTAAACGAAATCACTAATGGAAATGAAAATCTCTTATTTGTAATTCTTTCCATCTGTGACAACGTTTAGAATTGCGTCTCAAGCAACATCTTCAAAATAGGAGCAATACAAATGAAATGCATTTTATGTTAAAAAATTTGGGAGTGAATTTCTAAAATCATCAACGGTTTATTCTAAGAAAACCCTTAAAGAAAGCATTGAGAACATGAGATCATCAAATCAATCAAATTATCAGCAAATTTATTACCTTAGCAAAGTTATTACATTGAAAGGGGGCGGTTAGTGTAAGGCCGCGGATTTGCGATAAAAGAAGGGAAGTATGTGATGAGACCATTTACCTTTTGTACAAGGTGGTTACTAGTAATCTTGACCATTGGATGTGAAAGCTACATGTTTTCAATTAACCAAGCTCAAAGTTCAAAATAAAGTTTTTTAAACTTTGTGACACACCCAAGCTATCAGATTTCACATCAGATAGTTGCAAGTAATTGTGACCTCCTTATACTAAAAGGTAAATGGTCTTATTTTATGCAATCTGTAGAAAAAAAAAGTCAAATTCTATTGTAAAATGCAAACGGTTGAAAACCCCTATGCTGGCCTTAAAAGTGTATTTCTAAAGCTAGCCCGGTATGGCATCAAAGGCTTGGAAATTGATGTTCTAACTAATGTGCTACAAAATACTTGTTTTTTCTATTTTGACATCCATAAATTGTCGAGGTCAAGATGATGAATTTAAGAGTTTTTTTTAGTGCCGGATAACCTTTTGTTTAGTGAGATTTTAAAAATAGCTTTAAGATTTGACCTGTGGCCCTATTGCAATTAACAATTAAAAAAAAAAAAAAAGAATTCATATAAAGTTGCAACCTTAAAATGTAAAATGAAAGATACACCTCAAAAATCCATCATAAAAGGTTGTTTAGATATTGGAAAACCCTCTAATTGATCATCTCGACATAGACATATGAACATGAAAAGAAAAAAAGGTTTGAGTCCGCACAATAGTGTATCTTATAACACATTATCTAGGCCATCCATTTTCAAGATTTTCATGTGTTTATATATCTACTTTATTTAAACCATTTTTGGAGTTTAAAATTTTATAATTAGAGATGAAAATAGATTCTCAAGCCATCCTAAGAATTTTTTAAATTATGATAAAATTTAAAAGTGCGCTTTAATTGGATTGTTTAAAGTTGCAACCTTACGCAAGCCAAACCGAAAAAAAAAAAATCTCTCATGCACCACTTCAACTATTTTGTTAAAAGAAACCTAAAATGCGCCTATTCGGGAAAGAAACCTAAAATGTGCCTATTCTGGAGAAGTCTTGAATAAGCTGGGTATTTGATGCTTTTGCCTCATTTAAATGACACACCTACATAAGTTTTTAGTGAGTCTGGTGAATCATGAATCTGTTCAAGCTTTTGAGGGTTTCAAAGTTGTTAATGCCTCCTTAATAACCAAAGTTCATTTATTTGAAACTCAAAAAATAGTACAGAAAAAAGATATGATCCTTGATAGAGAAGAATGTAAGAATAAAACTCACATAACCGACTCTAAATAATTGATATAAAGCTTGGATGGTGATGACGTCTCCTCATGAGAGACTAATAATTCAACCGTTTCCCCATTGATTTACTTTCGATGTACCCATAAAAACACATGGTCTTAAGTTCGAATTGTTCCAAATGAGTAAATCACCGAATACTTCATCTCATTGGTATTTTTAAAAGTTCCCTACAAACTTCGCCTACCAAAGTCATAATTCTACCACATTCCCATTTCTACAGCAATAGAAAGACTGCAAATGCTGTTGCGTCCTCTTTAAATGAAAAACACAATTTCAATCCCTTCATTGAAATTCAAATGCATCAATTTTGGCTTGAATATTTCCTAAATTTAGGTCAAATGAAACATAGGCTTTTACAGTATAATTTTCATAAGGATTTTTTCATGAGTATAAATTTATGTTTTGAGTAAAACAACATGAAAATACTGAAGTCAGAATTTTGCAACACATCAAAGAAACTCTTGCGTCACTCAACAACTCTTCTATAACTATATCTTCAACAGGATCTTATAAAACAAATAATCCAAAGGAGGATTAATCAATTGTCATGGATTAGATTCCAGGAATACATACAAACAATTATGCCATTGACAGAAATTAAAATTGGATTAGGGATAAGCATGGATTAAATTCCAGTAATGTATAAACTAGCTGCAAAAACAATATCCCGCTTAATGGCATTTGATGCAGCCTCCATTTTCTTGTAGAGTGCAGAGTTACCCATTATAGCAGCTGCATTTCTGAACTCTCTACAGGTTTCATCAAGCCTTACAATGGTTCTCACGATCAAACCTTCAGGGACATCAGTGAGGTTACAAATCTGAGCAAAGGGTGTGCCCTGCAATCAACCGAAGATCACCATAATTAAGCAGAGAGAGCTCTTTGAGAGAGAGAGAGAGAGAGAGAGAGATTGAGAGAGAGAGAGAGTTCTTGTTAGATGGTACATCCTATGATACCAATAAAGGAAAACATAACATGGTCCTCATGGCAACTATGACCAATATAATTACCCTCCAATCAGTAGTTGGATGATGATGGAGAGAAACTAGGGGATTACAGTTCATTTTGTACAGTTGCACCTACTTATTCCGACACCATTCAATCACTGATGGAACGGTAACGGTTAATAGGTCATGAAATTTCATACCATATGGATCCTATTACAGGGGCCCTAATAAGAAAGTAGAAGTAATGTTTCGATCGATTTGGAAATAGAAAATAACTCTCACGATTAGCTCCATTTGAGGAGAGAAAAACCAACCTTTGCCCATTCATACACCACTTCAACAAGACCAAACTTGAGATTGTCTTGTGCATATTCCTCGGCACCAATCAGCAGACCGTACTGTTCTTGTAGCTGCCCAAGCCTGATGGCAGTCTCATAAAGTCTAACAAAGCAATATTTCTCACCATTTATTAGGAAATCATGGACTCAAAGCACACCATAAAGTGGCAAAAGGAATTAGATTTGCTGAGCACTTTGTTCTTTGGGTGGCTAAAATGCAAATATACAATTAAAGAACAGAGAGAAAAACAAAGAATCTCACAACGAATAATTATAGAGCAAGTCCACCCTCAATAAAATGCATAAGAAATGGAATAAAAATATTATGCTTTAACCAGTATTTTTCCCCTCATACGGAGAAATTGGAGCAAGATGAAATTCTTGCATGGTTTTCAACCATTGACATCCTTTGGTGAAAATACTTGTCATGCAAATTAAAAATCCACATTAATGCCATAACTGATTTAGTTCAAGGAATATAGACCAACTTTCATTCAGTCTGAACAATTCAGACCTCTACCATTGGAACAACTCTGTCAAAAAGAAAAGAATCAAAAAGATCCGGAATTCCAGCTAAGTATCAGCATCCTAGTCGTGACACTCAATTAGATGGTGAAAATATCTGTAAAGAAAATATTATAAGTTATTACCTTATGGATCATATTTTTTATGAGAAACTGGCCATATAATATGATCCATATGGTCATAAGAACTTCATAACCTAGTGGGATCACTGTCCAACAATGCGTTGAACGGCGTTGGAAGAAGTGGGTTCCACTGTACAATTTCTATTAATGACCTATACAGTCCTATTTTCTCCTCATCACTGTCCTATCAAGTGATTGGACAGTGATAAGCGCACAGGATATAGTTGTCACTATATTTGTCCTATGAGAAATACCTCTTTTTTGCAATATCCAGCTTGTGCGTAAGAGATGGTTCAGATGTGTTCCTCTGTTGAAATACAAGAGCGGACATAAGTGCCACAGCTTCTGCTGGTTCTAGGTCATCCAATTGGTTCTCGAATAAGCACTCTGTACATATGAGCTCCTCACCAGAGTTCATCTCACATGCCACACGGCCTTTAATTTGAACGACAAGGTCAGAATCAACGCATCCAATTTCCTTGAGCACATCAATCTGTTGAAGTAATACAATGAAAAACGAAGTGTTCCATGATATGCTCATCAACAGTGACAAAAATAATGTTTCTCAAGTGCAGTTGGCCCAATGCCTAATCACAAAGCACTGCAAATAAATGGCAAGGATACTATGATCTGATGAATTATGGAAAACCATAGCAGATTGGGTCATCATCATCCATTGAAATGATGGGGTGAGAGAGACCACCAAATACATGACCCCAATGGGTCTGATTCTCTCTCCATCACCGCCTATTGTAATCATTGGGTCATCCCTATCCAATGAAATGATGGATATGATGACGTACGTGAGAGAGAGAGACACCCACCATAATAAGACAACCTCAACGGTCCCACTCGCTCTCTCCATCGCCGTAAGAGAATGGGTCCCACACTCTCTCCATCAAAGTCCATCATTCAGATGGGAAGAGATGACCTAAATGGACTTTGGCTTTAGCATAGTCCATTGGACTAGAGTACACTCCCCGCCCCCCAAAACACCCCCAACCCCCTGACCCAACAGAACAAAACAAGAAAAATCCCAAACAACACACCAAAACGAAAAAAGGGGATTTATCGTCCAAGCCAATCATACCCGGCCTTGGAAGTCTGGCATCTGCTGAAGTGCTTCATCTGACATCTCAAATTTTAATGCATTGACCTCTTCTATATGCTTGGTCTGCTCTTTAAGTAAAGCAATGTGCTGTTCCAGTTTTATGCATCCGTGGCACTTGCTTTGAGCCATCTTTTGTAAAAGGTTGTTATATTTATTGTACTCAAAAACAAGATCCATATCTTTGAGCTTGAGATCTGAAATACATCATCTTTCATTAACAAAATGTTCTACCCAATGCAAAGGCATATCCAATATCATAAAACTTGATGAACCATACATACCATCACATGCATTCAAATATTGAACAATCTGGACAGGCAGAACTAGAATTGCATTTATGTATCTACGATTTCATATATACCTATCTGTATAACTATGTATTGAAATAATGCACAGCCAGTGCAAGTTCATTACACTCACACTAACTAAAGAAATACATGGACTTAAAAATTCAATAAATTTTGTCAAAAACCTTTAAAGATTCCAATAGTCTAAACTTTTTCAGGCTTTGTAATAAATTTTCTGTTAATAAACCATGCTTAGACGCTGTACTATGAGTTACAACGTGACACAAGGCCACATGACGCATCTACTCTTTAAACATCTGATACTTGAAACTCATAAATTTCACATGGCGCAATTCATAGCCCTAGAGAATGGAAGCATATATATTAAAAGCAAATTAAAACACATGAAACTTCTTGAAAAATATATGAAAGTTCAAGAACGCAATAGAATGGAGTGTAAGGGACCACCTTTCACTGGATCGACTGCAGGAGGAAATTTATTGTCTTGCTTTTTCAGGTCCACAAGCTGTTGAACAGTTCTGGAGCATGCAGCAGTACTGACATCCTCAAGAAGCCGAACCTGATCAATCTTTATTTTGCAATTGCATATGCTTAAAATATCGTTGCTTTCAACCTCCATGACCACATAATTCACACCAGCTGCATTGCCCTTGTGGGGCAAAGTGATATTGATCACACCCGATCCTTTGTGAGAACTAGTAGTTAAAAAATATTTTTCATCTGGCCTGCGTTTCGCCTTTGGGGTAATAACGACACCTTGTGGGAAATTACCACTCTCTTTATCTTGAAATTTGTTGGAGAGTGAAGTAGTTGCATTGTAACGTGGGTATTCCGCATCCAGTGCGAAAACAATATGGTGTTTATTGCCAGCAGCAGGTGTTTTAAGGATAACTCCAAGTATGTGCTCATGAGCCTGTCAATAGATGATGGATACTCATTATGCAAATGAAAGCATAAAATAGGGAACAGAACAAAATTAAAACAATCTCATCACAGAGAAAATTCAATCAGGAAGCCTTGATGAAAGCAGAACAACATATTACATATTGAAGTGCTAAAAGGTATCTGATGTAACATATTATCCAAAAGGATCTAGTCAGATACTTCATATCAGCAACTGCTTTTCAGGTAAATTATCAGGCTAGAGAAAGTAATGCACAAATTCCTTTTGGTAGAACTCACCAAACGAGACTTGACTACCACCACTCTTCCAGGGGATAGGAATTGATGAGCAGTCTGAGACTGCATGACTACTTCTAATATATGTTCTCTATACTTCTCAGCTTCTATTGCAATCTTATAGTAGTCCTCAATTGCAGGTTCACCCTTGATACACCTGAAAAGCAATAAAGTTGTACGACGAAACACATTATGTACTAAAGAAATGAACTTAAATTGACATGTATGGACGTTTTAAAGGGTTCGAGAAGTTCAGGGAAGAACCATTTGCAAAACCATCACAAGCAAATTAAAAGAGAACCCAAACAGACTCGTGGCTGACATAAATAAGGTGATCCGAGGAAACCAAAGGAAATGCATTGATAGAAAATAAGTTTATCTTCATTCTTGAGACATGGGGTTCCTTTCCACATACTCTCTTTATCTTGGTTGCAAGTGGCATATAGGTGCATCTGTAGGCATATCCATATGCAATAACTCGAGCCAAAATACCAGTCAAACTGATCAACTTTGGAGAAAACCCGACTAATTGACTTAAGTTTCAGCAACTTAAATATTACATATCATCTTTGAAAAGGAATTGAAATATTACATTCAAAGCAAGAACTGGCCCTTGTTTGTATCCTTGGATATCTCAATCCGGGATTGAGATTTCCAGGATATGAGCACAAAAATCACGTATGGCTCTCTTATGGTCGCATTTATCGCGGAAATGCAACTCCCCAAAATGCCTCATATCAAAGATATGCCAATCCAAATAGTACGAATTAGCATATCTACCCATTGTGGAAAACCCACCACACCAAGGAAACATGTTAGGAGATCATTGGATGCCCTAAATGCAATATAACTCAAGCTTATGTTGTGGTAACTAATGAGGAGACTAGTCATACCGTGCCTGGACAACAAGATGTCACTGGTCATCCACTTCATCAGTATACATCTTCTTTACCTGAGCATATTTCCAAGCGAGACTTCTTGACATTAAACACCGTGCCTCGACTCATGATACTGAGCCCTCTTCTTCCTCCAAGTATCAACGCACTCAATCAAGTATTTCTACATCTACACACCATGTTTCCATGACTCCTCAAGCTCCTTGAATTATTGTTTCAAGAGCCACTCAATATATGACCGTATGTCCAATCTCTTTTCTACTTAAGCTATCTATTCAACCATGAGACAGTCGATATTGATGATGGATTCCTTGCAACCATCAAAGGAAAAGGGATTGTTCTAGTAACTTCCTCCATAGGTTTGTTGTCCGCTTTGCATGTCCACAAGTTGTCTAATAATATCTTTTTTGTTAGTAACAATATCTTTTTTGTTAGTAATATTACCTAAAATTTGAATTGTTGGGTAAAATTTTTCATGTCTTGTTGTCTTTCAAGGCTTGGTGATGGGGAACATTTGAGCATGGTTGTGAGGATAGAGGGTTGTACCTTCTAGATATACCAAAACAGGCTCCTATAAAACCTCAAATCACTACTTTTTCATGCATTGCTAATAAAGAACATGTGTATTTGTGCCACACTCATCTTGGTCATGCTCCTTCCTTGTTTCTCAAGACTTTCTTTGTTAAGTTCAATTACCATGTGAGATTTGTTAATTATCAAATCATTGCAGAACGTCCTTTCTGATCAATAGTGAAAGGAATGATTATCCCTCTTCTATTATGCATTTTGATGTGTCAAGGAACTTTCCCCAGTTTTATCGCTTTTTTTTTCTTTTTTTTGTTACCTTAGTGGATGATTGTACCATATTAACCACCCGCTTATTTAGTGAGACGTAAGGATGAAGTTGCAACTCTTTTTCAAGTTCATCATAAAATGGTTAGAACACAATAATAGAATTTAATGTAAGCATTAAAGTACTTCGTTCATAGAATCGAGATGAATATGTCTCTTAAGTATCTCAGGGATTACTTGAAGGATCAGGTTGTAGAGATCCAGGCAACCTGTCCTTACACTACTCATCAAAATGGAGTTGCTGAGAGAAAAACGGACACTTGTTGGAAGTTACTCACTTTCTCTTGTTTGGAATGAATATCCCAAAAACCTTATGGTCTAAGTTATTCTTACTATGACATTCTTGATAAATAGTATGCCATAAAGGGTTCTTCAAGGCAAGTCTCTTATCCAACTACTTTTTCCGGATACTCCTTTGTTTCCCACACCTCCCACAATTTTCGCTGGTGTGTCTTTTATCCATGTTCAAGGTCCTAAAGGAGACAAACTGAATCTTAAAGTCGTTAAGTGTGTCTTTGTAGGGTATCCAGCAAATCAAAAAGGGCTTTAATATTATGATTCTATGGATAATGTTAGTCACACCTCTATGGATTTTTACCTTCTTTGAATCTATTCCATATTTCTCCTTTGTTGGACAACAATGATCTCTTCTTCGGGGGTAGCACAGTAGACAAGAAGAGAGAATTTTTGAAGTTTCTGAGACGTCTCAAAATGAAGATGGAAATGCTCCAATTGCAACCAAGGAGGAGTTGAAAACATATGTTCAACGAAACACAAGTTACTATAACCTGAGTTCGAAAACAATCATGACTCAAGTGTCAACTTAGAACCATGTACTGACCCTTCTCATCCTACTATACTCCTCTCTCAGTCCAACCTTGGTGTCAGATATTAACCGACCTATTTTATTATACAAAAGCAAGTGCTCAAGGGTAAGCGCCCATGTGACAATATCCTATAGGCAATTTTGTTTCTTATAATATTGTGTCACCTTCTTATCAATGTGTCCTATCATCTTTGTCTATTGTTAGCATTCCATCCTGTGTAACAGAGGCTCTATCACAACCTCGATGTAAGGCTGCAATGTGAGAGACAATGCACACTCTTGAAAAGAACAATACCTAGGAACTCACTAAACTTCTTAAAGAAAAGAAAATGGTAGGATGCAAGTGGGTGTTTACTGTAAAATTCAAGAAAAATGGCACAGTCAAAAAATACAAGGCGAAGTTGGTTGCAAAAGGTTTAAGAGACTCATGGTATGGATTGCAAAGTGACTTTTGCCCCTAATGAGAAGTTAACCAATGTTAGAATCATTCTCATCACATAAATCTTTGTCCTTGCATCAGCTGGGTATAAAAAATGCCCTTTTACATGGAGATCTTTATGAGGAAGTGTATATGGCCATGCCTTCAGGTCTCAGCCTTAGGGGAAAATACAAAGGCGATATATGGACTTAAAAAATTACCGCAAGCTTGGTTTGAAAAATTTAGTGAATCATTGCTAAGAATTGGGTTTAGGAGTCAAGCTGATTATACACTATTTGTGAGGAAAAATATTATCAGGATTACAACACTCGTAATATATGTTGACGATGTAGTAGTGGCAGGGGGTAACTTAGCAGATATCGAATATCTTAAATTTTACCTTAGTGTTCGACAAAAAGAGATATTAGGTCCACTGAGATATTTTCTAGGTATTAAAGTGGCAAGGTCAAAGAAGGGAACAACTATTTTTTAGAAGACGTATGTGCTAGATCTGCTCCAAAAAACCCGGAGTACTGGAAGCAAAACCGATGGATACAACCATGGAAACCAATTATAGACTCAATGAACAGATGGGAGAGTTACTAAAGGACCTTGTCAATATCAAAGGTTCATAGGCAAGCTCATGTACCTCACAATTACACGACCAGATATATCTTACAGAGTTAGTATAGTTAGTCAATCTATGCATGCCCCTTAAAAACCTCATTTAGATGTTGTCTGTCGTATGTTGAAGTATCTCAAGTCATCTCCTGGTAGAAGGTTGTTCTGTACTGATCATGGTCATATGGGTGTTAGAATCTACACGTATGCAGATTGGGTTGGTTCACAAACTAATAGAAGGTCAGCCACAGGTTATTGTACCATAGTTGGCGGGAATCTGGTTCATGGAAGAGTAAAAACAAAATGTGGTGGCTATATTACGTGTTGAAGCTGAATACAGGGCTATGATAGATCATATGAAGGGTGAAAACTATATTGGCTGATGTAGGAGTTAAAGTTCAATTACCTATGACCCTTTTGTGACAATGAAGCAATCATTCACATTACTCAGAAACCCGTATTTCATGAGAGAACAAAGCACATCGGGGTAAACTATCACTTCATAAAGTATAAAATTGCAGCCATAATTATTTGTACTCATGTAAAATCGACAAAAACAACTAGCAAATATCTTCACCAAAGCAATTGCCTGCGATAGACTGCAAGATATAGTTGTCAAGCTAAGCATGACTAATATCCATGCTCTAACTTGAGGTGGTGGGTTAAAGTACAACAGTAAGCAATGGACATAGTTAATTATTCCACAAGGTTATGTTTTTTTTTTGGGTAAGTCCGTGGAGAAGAAAGCCTCCTACCTGGATTTTTATTAATAGGAAAAAAAAAGCACATTATTTTACAACCCTATAATAGGCAGTTGCGCCAAATCATGTAGTAAAAGAAAAGAAAGTTTGGCGGACGACTATGCCAAATTGTGACGCCTGAATAAACCGATGCTCTCTTAGTGAGGGCATCAGTTACCATGTTCGCCTCGCAAAAAATATGGGCAATAGACTACCTATGGGGTGAGAGCCTCACACGACAATTATCTGCTATTGTCTGTAATCTCCAAGGAGCACGACGACAGTTCTTTCACAAGGTTATGTTTGAGTTATAAACCTACACAAGAATATTGTCTGTAATTTTTCATATGAGTAATAAATATAAACATATGACTGATCCCAAAAAGTCGTTCTCTTTATTCCATCACTTCCCATGCACGTCTCTCTCTTTCCCAAAAGGTCGTTCTTACTTTTTTCCCTCTTTATTTCTTCTCTTCCTCTATCAAATATGTGTTGATTAGTCTAGAACTAGATTATATTTTTCAACTTTGATTGCCCCCTAGATATTTTTGTGTTGGGTTTTGTAGCCTTTAAAGGCCTAGAGAGCTTGTAAATGTGATACTTTATGGTGGAATATACACCTCAGTGAGAGTGAGTGTTGACTGACCATGGGTTAGGCAATTTATGGTCCTGGTTATGTCCAAAATGCTTACCCCTGGGCAATGTAGCACTACTGAGAAGGGTTTACTGTAAGTCAACCCTTGTTAAGGTCGAAGAGATGCCTAGGGATGATGTTTGTTCGTCAAAAGAACTATGTGGTCTCATGTGTGCGGTTGTAGGCCTATGAGAGCAAGGCTAAAAGCCTCAACCAACTTATGTACGGTATGTACCCATGATGACCGCATTACTAGAAAACAGCCCTATAGAGGGACATGTGTATATATGTATAGGGAGCGTTCCCTTTGCGTTGCAGTGACAAATGTTAGACTTGTTCTTAAAAGAGGGGACTAAAATCTACATTCCAGGATCAAGGTTCCATTGTCTATTAACCAACTTTGACAAGCAAGTCATGAGCTCTTGCATTGAGATTGTGGGTCATGGGACTTTGTTAGGTTGGATGAGAAAACAGTAGAGGATCATGATTATAAGGTCCAGTGGAGTGCCGTTACTGTCACTAATTTTGACCCATTGAAACTAATCCACTTCTAAATATTTTATTTTTAATATTATAAATGTTTTTGTGATTTTTACAAATTATTTCAGAATTTAAAAAAATTTATTTCTACTATAAAACCCTCCAAAAGGGCATTTTTGTAATTTTAAAATATTAGAAGGCACAAGTGGGGCCCAGGATCCAGCCCCACATGTGTGCCACCCATGGGTGGGATGTTGGGCCATTGTGGGGACCACTTAATATCTCTTGGGTGACATGCTCCCCTTTCTTTCATTTATGTGACATATTTTTCTTTTAGAAGGTTATTTTAGGGAAATCATTTAAGCATTAAAAGTTTGTTTTAATTAGGAGTTTGGTTTGACCAAATATCTAATTATTTTGACTTCCTACAGATTTTGGAAAGATATTATGAAGTTTTGGATTGGTTATAATTCTAATTTAAATAGAAGTTGGACTTGGGTCAAATTATAAGAGGATAAGGTTCCTAATTTCCAAAAATCATGATGGCTAATTTGTGGGATGGATAGCTCAGATTTAATCTCTCACTCCCCACAGATTTCCTAACAAGCTAATGGTCAAGCTAGGCAAATTCAATGAGGCATACTTAAAAGGAATCTTATTCCAAGTAGGAGAAAGATTTATTTTTATATAAAGCTATCTGAGCCTCTCTCAAATTATGACAAAAATTATCTCTCTTCTCCATGCCTAATTTTCTCTCTCTTATATTTTTGGCCAGCCACCCTCTCTTCTTGCTTCTCATCTTGTAATGTCAGCCATGGGAGAAAAAAAAAGGGGAGGTGGTGTGTGAGCAAGTCAAGAGCAAAATAAACCCTCATGCCTAGCCCTAATTTGAACCTATAGGGTTCCTAGCCCTAATTTGATCCTATAGGGTTCCTACAAAACCTAAATAGGTTTTTATACTCTCTAATGCCCTAGATTGAAAGGTATTGTCTGAAAAGCTTCCCTATCTCAGAAATTTCAGCAAGACCTAAAGGACTAAAGGTGCGCCATAGGGCAGGGAATCGGGTGTGAAGTGTATCAAGCCCTGTCGGGGTGAAGCCAGGCATCATCTAGTAAGTTTTCCGGTTGATTTAATTATTTTTCAGCCATTTTTCAGTCATATTTTATATTCTTTATGAATTTTCAGGAATACATTTTGTACTTAAAATTATAATGGAAGATTGGTTATTGCTCCTAGATGGTGTTTATTTATTTTAGCAGTAAAAGTAAAGGTTCTAGGTTTTATTTAAGGTTTTAATTTTGATTTATAGCAGTGTATAGTGCCCATGGAATTGGAATTCAGGTACATTGAATAATAGAAAAAGAAAAAAATTTAATTTACTATCTTGAATTCCACATAGCCACACCTTTCATTTTGAATGGACAAGGTTTCTATGAGTCCTAGGACTCGTATGTAGAAATGAGTCCCCTCTTAAAAATCCATTTTTGAGATGGATATTGGACCTAATTTTTAAGGAATATATAATCTCTAACACAGAGATTATGAACATGTAAAAAATAAATAAATTTTAAATTTTGAAAATGATAATTGCGTGAAAAATATTCAGATCATCGGTTTTAACTTCTATTGGAGGGACCCACCCATTTGCGTCCATCTTTAAGATGGATGTTTTATGCCTCCAAGGACGCAAATGTAGGAATGCATTCCCCAACGCATACAATATTTTCCTTTTTGAAAGTACTCTCGATACCCGCTAGCCTCATTTATCCCACCACGGTTCACCTCACTCAAGGTCTCAATTACTCAACCAATTCTGTAGTCCTCTTTCAATGCTTTTCCATATGCTTGCTGATTTACCCTAACTGTTGTCATTTATGGGCTAACAAAGGACGTCCCTCATCCTCTATGTGGTCATTTGACCCAATGGTTTCCTCTCTTTACCATGGGCAATGTGCATTTTCATTATGGGTTTGGGAACTTGGGATTTTGATGCTCTCTCTCATTCTTACGAGGGGAAACGATATTCTTGGGGATCTTATTTGCGGTTTTGTTCTGCTTCAAGCATTTGCATGCAGTTGCAGTGCCTGTCCATTTTATGTACTTGTTGAAGCATCGTTGTGGGGAAAGAATGGGATATGGAAAGTTTTATGTTAGGTTTGATGGTTGGTATGGTGGTGTTGTTGACATTTGGAACATACTATGGTCAGATGCATTTTTCTCCTGTTTCCCCTTATTTGCTAATTTCCTCCTCATCTTCTTTCTCTTCTTATTCGACTGCGTTTTCTTTTCAGCGAGATGAACTGCAAATGGTGAAATTGTACCTTATTTGTGTAATCAATGTAAATTACCATGGTATGGCATGTCAAGATCTTTTCGATCTTTACGACCACAACGATTTTGATCACAATAATCATCACTAGAATAGCAATGCAATCTCTGTTTGAGGAAAGCAAACCATTAAACACGTACACAATTAAGCATGCTTGGTAATAGAAAGGAAACACATCCAATTCAACTTCTTGCTAGATTCTATCTTGATACATTAGAATCCATCTAACCTTCTCTGCTTTTTCCTAAACATTAACAAAATAAAAATTTGGTCTTCAAAAAAAAAGCCGTAGTAACAAGTAAAACCATAAAAAAAAGACGGCAAATGAGATTATATCATAATAAAATGGAAAAAGTTTATATAAGGTTGCAACCTTAAAATGTAGAATAACAGATGCACCTCAAAAATTTATCGAAATTGTTGTTTTAGTGTCGAAAAACCCTCTAATTGATCATCAAGATGTATGTATATGAAAAAAATATTCCCAGAAATAGTGCATCTTGTGATACATTATCCAGACCGTCCATTTTCAAGATTTTCATATGTTTATAGATCTACTTGATTTTAACCATTTTTGGAGTTTAAAATTTTCTAATGGGTGCGGTTTGTATAGAGCCTAGGCTCTAAACAATCAAATTAGAGCTTACCTTCAAATAGTGTTGAGAAATGTGGTTTTACTACTGGAAATCTTTGTGATAACGTTAAAATATATTTTCATATTTATTTATAAAGTTTAAAGCTTCAAAAATAGAATAGATCAACAGATATATGAAAACTTGAAAATCTTGAAAATTGACAGTCCAAAAATGCATTAAAAAATAAACTATTTCCAAAACTTGAAATCCATTTTTTTCTCATGTCCATGCATCTTGATGTCGAAATGATCAATTTGAAGATATTTGGGCATCAAAACAACCGCTTCTAGTGAAATTTTGAGGCAGGCTCAAATTTGATTGTTTAGAACCTCGGCTCTATATAAACTTTTCCCTTTTCTAATTAGATATGAAAATAGATTTTAAGATAATCCTAAGATTTTTTCACAACAAAATTACATGCTATGATAAAATTTGGAGGCACGCCTTAATTGGATTGTTTAAGGTTGCAACCTTATAGAAACCACACCCTAATAAACTTATGTCATAATCAGTAAATCTTTCATCACTACAACTACGAGGAGTATTACATGGATATAAATAGATCTGACACCAAAAAAAAGGAAACATGTAATATCTTTTATAACTTGAGAATAGAAAGAAATTGGCAACTCGGAGATTTACAAACATGCAAGCCAAACTGTGCATTTGCAATAGCTGGATTCCATCCAGATGCTTCCCAAAGAACATTTATCCACTATATAGGATTCGTATCTCCCAAAAGATTCATATCCAGGATATGAATCAAATCCATTGAGATTCGAAGTCCAAACAGGGGTGAGAGTATCAATCATAAATAAAGAAGAAGAATGAATACAATTTTTAATGTAAGTGAACTTACTCTATATCTTTGGTCGGTTGAGCAAGCTTTTGCAAAAGTAGCCGCTGCTTTTCTGGTAATGTCTTTTGAGCATGGAATTCTGCAAAGCTTCTCTTCAGCATGTCCTCTACCTACATGAAGGCACAGATTACTTGTACAATATAGACAATAGGATACTGAAATAAAAAATAGATCAATAAGTAATAACTAACTCATGGGAGGAGAATGATACAAGGAATCAGAGTTAAGCTTCTGTAAAGTTCCACAAATTTATAAAAACTTCAACAAATATTTCTCTAGCACAATGAAAGTTTTGGAGGAAGATGTAACTGAGAATCATAACAGTACAAAATATGGAGCAAGCAACATGACCATCATACCACAGAGTCATAATAATACCTAACAATAAACTAATTCCTGAACAGTATAGCAGAAATATAAACAGCAATTATTATGCTAGTAACAAATAAGCTGCCACATTACTTTCAATTCCTCAACTCGTAGAACATGCAGAATCATGGTGTAGGTTAAACGAAATTGTGACTCAAGCCTAGTAGGGCTCCCAATCATAATACGACTTAAATCCCGCTCATCAGGAATTTCATCCCTACACATAACAATAACCGTGCCAATCTTATCCAGTCCTCTTCGTCCTGCACGCCCTGCCATTTGTGTATATTCACCTGGGAGAAGTGGTCTAAATTCCTTGCCATCAAACTTCCTCAAAGTGTCAAAAACTACCTGTCAAGAAACCCCATCAACGAGATTGTTATTTCTTTGATTGGATATCAGGGATGAGAGCACCCACAAAAAAATCAAGGGCACAGATTCCTTCGGTTTGTTCAATTCATTAGATAGATAAGATAGTTACGATATTTAAATAACAGGCAAACAAGATAAATAGTAGCATGCAATGAGTTTGCTGTAGTCATTAAAGTCATTAACATTAGGTTGTTCGATGTGAGTATTCCTTAGGGAGTGAAAAGTGTTTACTAGCTAAATATGTATGAATTTTCCAATCTTAGTGGTGAAAGACACATCAAATTTTGATTTACTGTCAGATAAAAGCATCTCCACAAAGAATTTGGTAATATAATTATTTTTTTCCGTTTTCCTTTTTCTTTTTTCTTTTTTTTAATGTCAACTATTTGGTAACATCCCAAGGCCGAATGAACCAAGAAACAAGATGACCACATTTCGAAAATACCACTTCAAAGTTACTGATCAGGAAAATAAAAACTCCCCCTAAGTATTAAAGCAATGCTAAACAAATAGAACGATTTCCAACTAGCAGGTGATAGAAACAATGAAATAGAAATCGTATACATTGACACTATCAAACCTAACAGGAGAAGTGATACCGTTCTAGCCGGGGCATTGACACCCATGGCAAATGTTTCTGTCGAAAATAACACCTACACAAACATAATGTACACAAACAGTCAATTGAAAGCAATAAAAAGTAAATAGGTACCATCATAAGGTGACAAAAGAGAAACAACAATTTGACAATCAGAATTTTTGTGTGAGTGTGTTTGTAGGTTAAGGAGGGATTTGTGCATGTGTATGTTTCAGTGGAATCGAATACAAATTATACAGAAAAATTTATACCAAAGGAATAAACACAGTTATAGAATGACCTTAAGAACACCACGGCAGAAGAGCATCTCAACAACTTCTTTAACAATAGGAAGCAGTCCAGCATGGTGCACACCAATGCCTCGACGCAACAAACTTTGGACCCTGACAACCTGAGAATATACGTGAAATAGTTTCTTATTCTGGAAAATTTTGGATAACATTAACCAGGGGAGTGTTCAGCAAAAGGAAACCTGTGGAAGGTCCTTGTCAGAGCCCTTTAGCCTTGAAAATGCCTTGTCACAGAAGATGCGAATATCACTTTTCTCTGAACTGCTCGTGAGATCCATGCCAGTCATGCTATCTGCTGATTTATCACATCGATTCTTGGAAAAGCAAAATATGACCACCTGATTTTGAATACAGAGAAAGAGGTAAACAAACACTTTTTCAAAGACCCACAAAAGTAGTAATAATAAAAATAATAACATCCTTTTAATGTTTGATGAGTATGATTAGATCCCATAACATCCCTTTAAGAAAGGAAAGTGAAAAATGAACCTGTTTGAATAAAACAGAGTTGTCAGGAAAGCGACAACATATATATGACAAATTGGCATGCATGTTGGCTTTGGGTTTGCTCCTATATTCTAACAGCTTAAGGTAGTTTATAGCAAAGCTTCACTGTTTGATCAAAAGTAGCATAAGGAAACTTCCTAGCGCACAGGCTTGCATGTAAGCATGCTGGCAAATGCAAGATTCTGGTTCTTAAACAAGGCTGACAGTAACATCTTATATGATGACCCATATGCTCAGTACAACTAACTTCACAAAACATGAGAAACAAGTTCTCAACTTTTGGTGACTTATGAACAAGATACTTCCTGACATACAGGTAAGAGAGCCTTCTTGGAAAGCTTATTTATGAGTAGGACCCACAGAAAGGACTCTGATCGCCTCATATTCGAGTTTGCTTGTTGTGGCCCACTAGCCCAAGACATATTTCCCCCTTTCTGATGACCGGAAACTTTGTGTCCTTTCCCATGACTAGAATTTTCATGTTGCCGACCTTGACTCATACCATGAGCACCTGAAGGCCCCATAACTGTGCCAGAACCAGGTCTTGATTTGTTAGAATTTTTCATTTTGAAATAATCTTTAGCAGCTTTCACTCCTTGAGGCAAAAATGCTTCACTTTCACAAATTTTATACAATTCTCCAGAATAGAATAGGTGATGCTCCAATGGTACAGGTCTGCGTGAAGTCCTGATTATTAACATAAAAGCAACAGACAAGGATAACTAAATAAGAAGTTATAGCTGGTCTTGATCAAGCATAATAAGCACAATGTTAAAATCACAAAATAAGAAGTTATAGCTGGTCTTGATCAAGCATAAGAAGCACAATGTTAAAATCACAAAATAAGAAGTTATAGCTGAGCTTGATCAAGCATAAGAAGCACAATGATAAAATCAAAAAACAACAGTCACAAAATAGGTCTTTGAAACGATCATTTATAAATAGAAGATAAGAGTGGGAATAGATTTCAAACATGCCATTCTTTGATGAAAGAAACTTCAACATTGATTTATATTACCAAACTGAAGAGTGTGATCATCCCAAACAAGGATTCAAGAGGCTTACTTGGTTCAAGACACAAAGACCATTGATGAAGGTGCATAGGAAAGCTGAAGGCCTCAGACAGACATCAATATGTTCTATTTGGCTGAGATGAGCATCTTGGAGCATCCATGAAATGGAAAACCCCAAAGCCCCGTTTCCTTCAAGAAAATCCCTTGGGGTTTTCATGCACCCTAACTTCATCAGTAAAAGAGAGGAGTTTTTAAATATGGGAAAAGTTTATATAGAGTCGAAGCTCTAATGTATTTTGTAATAAATTTTAAAATTTTTGGACCGTCAATTTTCAAGTTCTCATAAGATCTATCGATCTACACTATTTTTTAAGCTTTAAACTTTATAAATAAAGATGAAAATATATTTTAAGACTATCGCAAATATTTTCAGTATTGAAACCACATTTCTCGACACTATTTGAAGGTAGGCTCTAATTTGATTGTTTAGAGCCTAGGCTCTATACAAACTGCACCCTTTAAATATATATATATATATGGAAAAAGTTTATATAGTGCCTAGGCTCTAAACACTCAAATTAGAGCCTACCTCAAAAATTTCACTAGAAGAGGTTGTTTTGATGCCAAAATATCCTCAAATTGATCATCTCAACATCAAGATGCATGGACATGAGAAAAAAATGGATTTCAAGTTTTTGAAATAGTGCACCTTGTAATGTATTTTTGGACCGTCAATTTTAAATATTTTCAAGGTTTCCTAGATCTGCTCGATCTACATGATTTTTTACACAAATTTTATAATTAAAGATAAAAATATATTTTTAAGCTATCACAGATATTTCCAATATTGAAACCACATTTCTCAACACTATTTGAAGGTGGGCTCTAATTTGATTGTTTAGAGCCTCGGCTCTAAACAAACCACACCCTATATATATATATATATATATAATATTAACTGTTATATTTTAGTTATTTCTTGTAAGTATTTTAGTTAAAAGTTGAGAACAAAATAGAATTATACAGATAAAAGGTAGGATTGATATATCTATCACTAACCA